>JAVJIX010000249.1:912500-945000 GCA_036785185.1 Paratrypauchen microcephalus
CCACTGCCCAGAACACAATGCACCAGCCCCCATGAATCCTCCCGTGGGTGGTGGGTCCACAGGAGGACGGCTCACGTCACAACAGGCCCTGATGTATCTTCTGTCATGGGGGCTACCAGTGTCCGCAGGCACTGGGGGCAAGGTGGGGTTAACTGTCTTGCCCAAGGACACAACGGCAGCGTTCATCTGTGGGAGCTGGGATCACACACGGTCAACCCGCGAAGAGCGGGATTCGAACCCCCAACCCCTGGATCACTAGGCAAGCGCTCTACCAACTGCCGCCCCCATTATTTATTTATTTATTTATTTATTTATTTTTATTTATTTTTTTTAATTTTTTTTATGTATTATTTATTTATTTATTTACTTATGTATGTATTTTATTTATATATTTATTATGTATTTTATTTATATATAATTTAGATTTTTATGCATTATTATTATTATTATTATTATTTATTAATTAATTTTATTATTATTATTATTATTTTATCATAGTGCAGCCACAAACTAGAGTCTATCTCAAAACTTAAAAGATGTCCACTATAAAGGACACAAATGAATGGGCGGGTCTCGGGAGGATAGAACATTCCAGAACATTCCAGGCAAACAAACAACATCAGGTGACCTCCAGAAAAGATCAATAACGCACCTTTAAGGGGCCTATATCATACCATTTTCTCATCTGTTATGTTTCCTCATCAAAAACATTCCTCTAAAACAGAAAACACTCTATTCCACCTTGTGATGTCATGAAGGTAATGCAGGAAGGTCTCCAAAGTGTTTTTAAACTTCATACACCCTCAGTATAATTATTTGGATAATTTCCAAAATTAAATCTTTTTGATCCTTTTCAGATTTTGACCGCGTCATGCATGCTTTTATTTCTTCTGGACTACTGCAACGCACTTTATTCTGGAATGAATCAAAACGCACTTTATCATCTGCAGTTAGTCCAGAATGCTGCTGCGCGCCTTTAAACAGGATGGAAGAAATATGAGCACATCTCCCCTATTCTTGCGTCTTTGCACTGGCTTCCTGTTCGTTTTAGGATTGATTTTAAGATTTTATTGTTTGTTTTAAATACAATACATCTCTGACCTCATCCAAATCTACAGACCGGTGCGCGCTCTGAGGTCGGAGGGCCAGCTCCAGCTCGTGGTCCCTAGGACTAGACTTAAAACTCGGGGGCCCAGGGCTTTCTCTGTTGTCGGCCCTAAGTTATGGAACGCTCTGCCCCTCATGTCAAAACAGCCCCCACACTGGAGAGTTTTAAGTCTCGTCTTAAAGGAAAAGTAACGTTTTTTACAATCTGAGCCTTATTTCGGTAATAAAAGTTGTTTTACTCACCCATATCACTTTGGTGTCATATGGAGCATTTCCGGAGATGTTTTAGATTAGCGTTAGGCTAACGCCGTTAGCCTAGCGCGACTTATAGCCATAGCTCGGGGCATTCCCCGAGCATGTAATATGCCCCGTGCGGGCTCCAAATAACACAAACTTTAGCACTTTTCAAATCATAGAAGCTCGATGTCTGACTCTACGATTTCGTTTGAATCAAAAGTGGCCTGTAATCCGAGATTTATCCATAGTTTACAGCTTTGCGTTCCATGTTTGGGTCCCGGGAGCTGAGAGCACACTCCGCGCATGCGCACTGGCGTCCTCATCTACTCGAAACTATGGCTAAATCTCGGATTACAGGCCACTTTTGACCAAACTAAATCGTAGACTAAGACATCGAGCTTCTATGATTTGAAAAGTGCTAAAGTTTGTGTTATTTGGAGCCCGCACGGGGCATATTACATGGGGAATGCCCCGAGCTATGGCTATAAGTCGCGCTAGGCTAACGGCGTTAGCCTAACGCTAATCTAAAACATCTCCGGAAATGCTCCATATGACACCAAAGTGCTATGGGTGAGTAAAACAACTTGTTTTATTACCAAAATAAGGCTCAAATTTGTTAAAAAAAACGTTACTTTTCCTTTAAGACCCACTTTTATTCTCTGGCTTTTAATACCGCGTGAGTTGTGTGCTCCTCTGTGTTTTTTATAATTGCTTTTGTTTTTAGTTATTTTATTATTATCACTTTATTTATTGCTATTTTAGTAATGTTTTTATTATGTTTTATTGATTTTATGTGCAACACTTTGGAAACTGTTTCTGTTTATAAAACGTGCTATAGAAATAAAGTTGGATTGGATTGGAATTATTTGGATAATTTCAGCCCTGCAATTGCTAATCTCTACTAAACAAGAGGTAATAAAAGGTAGAAGCTAACTTGAAAACTACCGCTTCATGACATCACAAGGTGGAACAGAGCATTTTGAGGACCAGGACCAGCTCCCAAAGACTCCAAATCCCTATCAATAATTATAGAAAACAGCTTGAGTATCTAATGAAATAAATGATAAAACCCAGTCCCTTTTCTTTTACATAAACTCTTACTCAGGCAGTCAGCAGCTTCTAACTGATTTGTGGTTTTTAAAATACTCCTCAAATATGCAGGTTTACATTACTGGCCTGTGTATTATCCCCATCGCGCTCATGTTCCATTCCAAACAGAGAAGGCCACGTTCACCGGAGCTGTAGCGCGCCACAGCGGATAAAGCCTGTCACTTTTTCATTATTTACAGAAACCAAAGTTAGAGTTATTCTTCGGAACAAGTGCACCATACAGAAAACAAGCCGGCACGAGGACACTAAAAATAACTGCAAAACCACCATAATATTTACCCAGGGCTCAGGGCTGTGCAAGGAAGCAGGACCCAACACCGGTAAAATAGACAAAGTGGATTTTATAAGCCGAGCTCTCTTTCCAGTTACTCCAGAATGCACAGTGTTAAATGAAGTGACAAGACAGGGGAGCGGTGTGCACTGGTCATTTTTCAATACAGGTGAAGACATGAGCTGCGGTTCCAGTAATGTGTAGGAAATTTATTGTTAAATTGTTCATTCATTACCACCTCTTTGCAGTCTTTTTATATTAAACAATCAAAAAACATAGGTGTGGTAATATAAAATACAGTTCAACAAGTTAGCCTTGGCTGTTGTGACCAAGATCATCACATTACATCAAAGATTTGTATTGATTATTGCATGTCATGTGTACGCATCATTTTTCTTCAGAGGTGGTACAGAAGTCAAAAATAATACAGCTTCATAAAGAATATTACTCAAGTGACAGAGTTCTTCTACCAGTCTGTGGTGGCCTGCGCCCTGTACTGTGGGGAAGCAGCTCCAGTAAAAGGGACATTGGGAGGATTGACAAACTGATCCGTAAAGCTGGTTAGGTGATCGGCTGTGAGCTGGAGACATTTGTGCCAGTGAGGGACAGGAGGACACTGGACAAACTGCTCTCCATCATGGACACTCCTGCTCACCCACTGCACCAGACCATAGAGGGACAGAGGAGATAATACTGCCTACAACTGTACAACAACTCAGTCTTAAGTAACAGATAACCTTATGCTCTGTCAATCAGGATATTATTGCACTGCCGTTCTTGTCTCCTGTATATCCTCCTGGGACCTGAAGAAAAAAGTGTATCTGAATTATTATTATTATTATTTTAATGTTCTATTTGGAGGTAAATGAACACCGTAGCATTTACATTTTGTTAATTTTATTTGTATTCACAATAATAATATTCGTAACGTGTCCATCGTAATGGACGTCAGGGACATTTTGGTGTTAAATCCATGTGAAGTTAACAACCTCGCAAAAACTAAACCTTTTTTTTTTTTTTTTGGATGACCAACATGTCTGACAAGCTTCTACAGTCACGTCAAATAATTTTTAGTCTCCCTTTTAATATCTTATTTATTTATTTTATTTTTTTTTAATGTATTATTTATTTTTTTAATGTATTTATTTATGTTTTTTTATTTATTTTTATTTTTACGTATTCTTTATTTTCTATTTTTATTTATTATAATTAATTTTCTATGTATTTATTTATTTAATTTTATTTATTTATGTATTTATTTTAGCTTTTTATGTATTATTTATATTTATTTATGTATTTATTTATTTATTTTAGTATTTCTGTTAGGCCTATTTATTGTTATTTTTATGTATTATTTATTTTGACAGACTGGTTAACTCAATGTCCACTATAAAGGACACAAATGAATGGGGGGGTCTCAGGAGGATATAGCTGCGATTTGATATTTTATTTGATATTTTATTACTTATTTTTCTATTTTATTTTTATATATACACTTATTATTTTAAATTGTATAATTATGTCTCATTTGACACCGCTCTCTTGCTATCTCTTTTGCTATTCCATCTATTTTTAGTTACCCTCTGTTATATATTATATTATGATGAGTGAGCCACTGTACCCTAATAATTTCCCTTGTAGATCAATAAAGTTGGTCTAAGTCTAAGTCTAAAGTGGAAGTAGTGGACCACATCACTCTCACTGTAAGTCATTTGTAGAATCACTCAAAGTGGGGACCAAAATTTTTATTCAAGTAAAAGTAAAGTCTATTTATATACCTTTAATTAACCATTAACCAGTCCTGGCCCCAGAGGGAAGCCTATTATGCATGTTTAGAGTGGTAGGGAAAACCAGAGGAGCCAGAGGAAACTACGCAGGCACGGGAAGAACATGCAAAAGGCCCTGTGCCGCCTTGGAGCCAAACCCACCTTCTTGCTGTGAGTTTGTTCATAGGTATCCTTCTAGAGTAGAGAAGTACTCAGCAGTTTCTTTTAAAAGTTGCTCAGTTAAATGTACCTGAATACTACCCACCTCTGCTCATCTCACTGTTACATGAAGGCTCGTTTGAACATTGAAAGTGACAGTGGGTGGTGCATTAGTACAGAAACCAGAGGGTGACAAATTCAGTACTGCTCAATCACTGTCTCTATGGAGCAAACACAACAGGAAAGGCACTTCAAAATCTCTCAAATCACAATGTGTCAACTTAAAGGATACTGCAAAAGTGATTTTGCACAGAGAATATGGTTAAGAATATAAGTTATAGCCTTTAAAAAGTCCCCATAGCTTAAAGATGCTATGTATCTTTTTGGTTAGGTGTCCATCTTGTTTGTTGTAGCTTGTTTCTATGGATATGTCATTGCTCTGCCTGGAATGTTCCACATTATGACATTAAAAAGCTCTACCTTACATTTATTCAGTTACAGGTGGGTTTATGCTCAAAAATACCTAGAGATACAAGAATTTTTGATGGACCCTCCAACAGAAAAGTTGCACAATGCACCTTTAATGTAGCTCAGATTCTTTCATTCCTTTTGCAGTCTCACAATTGCCAGATTAACATCAAAATACCTTATTGAATAGTGTAAGTAGTATGCAGTAGTATGCAGTAGTATGCAGTAGTAGTATGTAGATGCAGGCCACACACCAGCGGACTCCTATCCCTAAGTTTATTGAACAGGCCGGAGCTCTGCCAGTGCTCTGGGCCTCAGCAGACATGACTGATGGCGTGCTGACAGAGGGGATGGATGGGCCGGCCTCAGGAAGAAAGGCCAGGGAAGGTGTGCGGAGCCTGGCACTGCCCCCAAACACAGAGAGAACATAAAAACTCCACACAGAAAGGCCCAGCCACCATGCCGATGTTTGGTGTATATAAGGCCACTTGATTAGGCATAAGGAATCAGAACAATTAAATGTAAAGGAAACATCAAGCTTTATATTGGACATGCATTTTATAGAGCTGGAAAAATGATACAATTTTTAATCAACGTTGAGATTCAGTCATGTCAGTGATCAGCTTGAGTCATATTATGGCTAGTTAAAGGAAAAGTAACGTTTTTTTACAATCCTTCTTTCGGCAATAAAACAAGTAGTTTTACTCACCCATAGCAGTTTGGTGTCAATTGGAGCAGTATCGCAGAACTTATGTTGAGCCGTTCTGTTCTACTAATGATCCCGTATCCGTTAGCGTGAGTGCTCGGGGCATTACTTTGCGGTCTCCAAATAACACAAACTTTAGCACTTTTCAAATCACAGAAGATCGCTGTGTCAGCGTAGACTTTTAGTAGATTCCAAAACGGCCTGAAACCCGATATCGCAACAGAAAAGTAAAGTTCAGAGCGGTGTTAGCTTCTTTCGGACTAGCGGTGTTTACAAAACAGCTGAGTTCACGCATGCGCACTGTCCTCTCTGATGACGTCATCAAATGAAACTATAGCTGCATATCAGGTTTCAGGCCGTCTATATCCCCAAATCTCAAAAAAAAAAAAAAAAAGTTTTCAAGTTAGCAGCTGGGTCATTCCAGAATTGGAGGACATTTTGGCTTTAAAATTCTTGAAAAATAAACCTTCACTTTTCTGATTTTCTGCTACATATTCATCAATAATAGGTAATAAACTATTAAATGCTTGATTAGCTCAGCTTACGGTCAATGGTAAAAAAAATGTATTACATGATTTATATGGTTTATTTATTTATTTACTCTAATCACAGTAACAGGGTTGCAGGTAACAGGGTTGCAAATCCGCACTAATGTTCGCTTTATCTCAGGAGTAGAAGCTGTTTAGCTGCTACTGCTAATCAAGAGGGAAAACTTATTTATGCAAATAAAAAGGAAAAAACAAAAACAAAATTGTCTTATTCTGATAATATACATAACAGGGTTGCATGAGGTAGAGTGAGACATTCAATCAAGGCTAACGATGTTATAAAAATATGAAAAATAGAAGAGAAGATAAACCTTTGCTCTGCCCATCCTTTTGGAAAACTGTTTGATGATGTCAAGTCCAGGGGATCATGTGGTTTTCTGCTTTCTTCTTCTTCTACCAGACTAAAAATGTTCTGGTAACAGGGTTGGTGCAGGTTGTGGGACACATGTTCCATGAATAATAATTATTATTTGAAATATTATGTCTATTAAAACACATGTTCCCACAGTTACAAGAGATGGAAATGAAACAAATTATACAAAAAAACAAGAAATTTCAATTCAATTTTAACTGGTTTATTTGAGATTCACTTTGGTCATTAGAGGGGTGGGACAAGAGGAAAATGGCATTTTGGGGGGGTACTCTAGATTTATTTGTTATTTTAAAAACTATTTTCAAGCATTCTTTTCTCTTCATTTTTTTTAGATTTGGTCTCAGGACAAGTAAATTCACTCAGAAACTGTATGTTTTAGTATTTTGTATGTGGATTATTTAATATTTGATGGGTGGGACGTAAAATGTCCTCCAATTCTGGAATGACCCAGCTACTTTTTACCTTTAGTTTAGTAGAGACTGGCAATTCCAGGGCTGAACTCATCCAAATGATTCTAGCAAAGTTGTATGGAGATTAAAAACTCAGTGAAGCACTTCCTGTAGTACCACATGGCATCACAATGTGGAACAGAGTGTTTTCTGAATAACTCATCCTAAATATGCAGGGTTTGTGTGTTGAAGATGTGAATGAGATCAGAAAACAGCACATCTGTATCCAGAAAGTAATTTTCTCTCTGCTGCCTGTGTGTAATATCCTTGGTTGATATTATTGCTTGATAGTTTCTTCACAATATCTATTTCTTGGCAACTAATGGGGGAAAAAAAAACTTGCAAAATGAAGAAAGCTGTTATAATGAAGTTTTAGGTGCACCATACCCCCGTTCACCATTAGGGCAGTGGTTCTATACCTCTCTGTTTCGAGTAGGTGAATGGGACACTTCATGCAAAGTGCCTACGGTAAGAAAGTGCTTCATAAATGCGGGCCATTTACTCTGCAATTTTGCACTGGAAATGTCATTTAATGCTTTTTATTTTATTATTATTGTACATTCTGAGGAGTGCTGGAACTTTCGCAGACTTTTTCGCTTGCCTGCGGATGGGTAAGGCGAGCATAATGGGGTGTGGGCTGATGCTGATGACCGCCTCTCTCCAATGATAACTTGCGGTTTGTTAAGTGTTCCTCGGAGCCACAAAGAGCCTTAAGAACTGGGCAGCTGCTGGCACACTGCGCGCTGTTCCATCACAGAACAGAGCAGGGACCCTCATTCTAACAGGAGGAAATGTCTCTAAACCGTATACCACCCAGTTTACTCTGGCAGGGACATGCAAACCAGACTTTTATATGCCCAGCCTGGACATTTTGGAAAGGTAGGGGATGATGGACGAGGCCGGAAAGCTACCTGCTGCTCCGAGGAACAGCGAGCTTGTAAAGACACAGCATTAGCATCAGTTCTGTGACACGCTTAAGTAATGAATGTGTTTGGAAATCAGAAATAGGTTGGTTCCAGTTGGTGTTTATTCATGCAGAGCCAGATTTTGGTTGTGTTTTGGCCCCGTGGAGGTCGTTACAAGGAGCTCTGGTTTATGTTTAAAAGAGTCCAAAACATCATGGTGAAACGGCAGATCACAGCAGACAAAATATGCCCTGTTACAGGCCAGGGAGAACGGACAGTACAGTCTGCAGATGTCTCCTGGGTGTACTTCTACTACTGCTGTTTGTACTTTAACTGGGGCTTAGCTGGTAGCCTTCTCTGGACAGTCAAACATAATAGAAAAACTATAGGATGGGCACTGAGTCAATGCCCTATCAGAAAATGACATCATCTTTTTTCTATTATTTTTTTTTAATTATTATTTTAAATAGGAGAATGCATATTAATGTCAACAAACAGCATCAATGTAAATATGCCAGAATTAGCACAATAGCTACTTTACCTCCGTTGTCCTAAGGCAGGTCAGAACAGAAGAACATTTAGAGGAACACACAGAAGATACAGAAGTGCACATAGACATGACACAAGTTCACCACAACAGACCATTCTCTGAGTTCAAGAGGCCCCGAGAAGAAGAACATCTACATGTGAGAGCATGTTTGATTATTTTTCAACCAATGTTTCAGAATGTTCTTGAAGGACACAGTTCCATGACTGGAACACATTATCAGGACCAAATTTGGTCCTGGGTCTCTGTATGTTCCAGTCTCCTCTGGTCAGTGCTCTCATGTTAACTCGGTTAGTAGTTTTTTTTACTTATAAAATCCATTAATGATGGAGGAGCAAGTCCATTGAAACTTTAAAAACAACGCAAGCATCCATAAATACCTGATCACTTTCAAGATCCAAAATATTATACTTAAGATATTACAATATTGATATTGTAGAGGCTTTTTGTCAAGTGTTTTCAGTGTTTTTTGAAAAGGGACTTTAGGGGCTTCAGGATGGCCTCTGATGTATGAGACCATTCAGCAAAATATCTTTAGTCATATTAATTACATGTTTGCAAAGTTGACTGCTTCTGGTAACTCAGACACATCACTGAATGAAATAATTTGTGCTGCCATGTGTCTGAGTACTATGACTGCAGTACTGCAGCATTATTTCTCTCCCACCTGAGAATTGTCTGGTCTCAGACAGATGGTGCCTATTAAAATTGGTCTATTAAAAAGTGGGATGGTAAGTTTACATGTGTTGGTGCATAAGTACCTGTAGAGCACAGTGTATAGTGTACAGTGTATATAGTCTACTACACACCCAGAGCGTACAGACTGTTCACCTCTTTTGTCTGAACTTGACCAAAGGTCACATATTCAGAAATTCATTCCCTCATCTAACTCTAAACACAGTGTTATCTGCAGCCCACCTCAGAGCAGTGCTTTCTTATTCTGCCCTATCATAACCATCTCCACCTTCTCCACCTCCCTCCTACCTTCCCCCTCCCCTGACGCCTCCCTCTCTGGTCTAATCCGCCCTAAGTGTTTACAGACCTGAGTCTCTCAGAGGAGGTCAGCTGGACTTTCTCAAACAAAACCATCTAAACCAGATGAGCTGCAGAGGGGGCAGGTCTGAGGGGAGTGTCAGTGGCCATATTGGCTCATCTGCAAATCAGATGATGAACAAGCCTCTCATCAGTTCACCTTTTCTGTTGGTTTAGTGAACTGTGGAAACATTCAAACTGCTCCATGTTTTGCTTTTGAACAACACATATTTATTGTTTTATTTCACACTTCAGTCTTTTATCACTTTACCTTCATATTAAAAGAAGGTTCACTGCTTTTTTAAAGGACTGCTCCAATTTTTATTAGACATATAATGTCACTGCTTTTTTTAAAACTCTAGTAACAGTAATTTGCTTGGAGTTATAGGTCTTCTATGACTATATTATATGAATATTTATGAAGTTTAACACAGTGTGTTTTTAGACAAACTGATGCTTATTTTAAAGGTATTAAGAATGAAAACAAAACAACAAATATGTGTATATGTTTGCACTGTAAGTGAATAAACTTACCTCAATCCTATCTTAACATTGATTTTCAGCTCACCTGATAAACAAACAACCTAAAGATGTCTAATCCAACAATAAGGCAGAGCATTGCTAAATATTGGACCACAGTCTGAGGTCATAGGTCAAACAGCAGGTTGGGAGAAGTTTAGATGAAGTGAGATGTGAGAAGTGGAGGGATCAGTCCAGCTCACGCAGGGGTCAGGGAGGTCGCGGTACAGGGACGGCGAGCGGACTTCGGCATGGAGGCGTTAAACTGGTGCGTTCACGGCTAAATGTCATGTATGTTTTTCTGTCTGAGCTGTGGATCAATGCTGGGACAGGGAGCGCGGAGGAAACAGGATTGTCAGAGGGATGGGGCGGGATCAGGCGGACAACTGAGGAATCCCGGGGTCAAGGCCGAGATTTAAGTTTGCCGATTTCAACGCAGGAGCTCTTAAGTCCGCTGGGGCTCTCTTTGTGTGCCAGCAAGATCAACAAAACGTGCAGGGGAAGATAGGAATTGTGGGAAGGGAAGTCCAGAATTTCCATGCTCTGCCTAGGTACACAAACTCTGGCTGATTGCTTCTGAATTGAACCGAAACAGTTCACACATGCTGGCTAGGATGTGTACCAAACTCACACACAGTACATGCTAAGCTCCAAGAGGCCAGCAAGCAAATCTGGTACGATTGGGTTAGGGTTACGGGTACGGGTTATGAGAACATACTGACAAACACGGAACTTGTGCACAAACTTTTTACTGTGTTTGTTTCCTAGTATTTGCAAAGGTCCAGATTAAACGTCGGCGGATCAGTTCCCACGCTAAAGCAAATAAAACTTTTTTCTAGACACCTATCTCATCACACTTTGGCCTGTGATTTCTCGCTGCATTGTTCTGAGCTTCTGTTCGCTTTGCAGTGTAATTTATGTACCGTAATTAGTCAGGTGTCACAGAGCAGAACCAGCGCTGCAGCTGTAATGAATGACAAACTGAGTCAGGTGATTTCCTGTTTGCTGACCCCTGACCTATTCCCGGTCTGTTCGTCTTAATTATAGGAATGATGTGACAGCGCGCCACTGAACTCTCAATATGGCTTCCAGAGACGTGTAGTGAAAAAGAATCTTAGGGCCTGTTTACACGAGAACGCTTACGGGTAAAAAAAAACGACAAAATATTTTATCGGAAGTGCCTTTCGTTTACGCGGCGACGGCGTTTTTGGGGCCTAAAAACGCAAAAATCTGAAAGCACCCTCCAGAGTAGAAAAGTTAAATACGCTCCGCTGTAGCGTTTCCGTGTAAACTGCCCAAGACGCAAAACTGGTCAGATCTGCTCACGTCGCGTACGCGTTTACGTCACATAGATGCGGCATACCTTGAGCTGCATCTATGTGACGCGGCTCCAGGTATGCTGCAGCTCTAGTCAACATACAAGAGTCATTTCAACAATTGTATAAATCGCACCCACACACGTCTACGGTCTTTTCTCTTCTTCCCGTACAAGTCTTTCTCACACTCTCACAGCCACACAGACGCCAAGACAAGCGACTTCCACATGAGGCACTTCAAATGTAAAACCCGATGTGATTTTATATTTTCTAATTCACTGTAATCCTCCTGTAATGTCACTATTTTCAGTACAATATTCAAAAACATGTAAACAAAAATACAAGTCACTGAAATGTTTGGAGCGGAACTTAAAGGGATATGCCACCCCCAGGTCAAATTTGGGCATCTCCCCACAGTCCAGAGACTAAAATAAGTGGTGGAAAGCGTTTTCCTGCTCACCCAGCCATTGTCCGAGTCTGTCGCCACTGACCGCCACGGTATCTGAAGCTCCTCCGCCTTAGACTGGAGTCTAACGTCGCCAGAGAAAGATTTCGGCCAAAAGGAATTAATTTGCTCGATGCGTTTCCCAATTACTTTCTGTGTAGTGCGCATTCATATCGAGTGCAAATAAATGTGCAAATCAACACGGAGAGCTTGCCTTGGTCATTTTGGGTGGGAACTATTTTCCAGTGCGGAAGAATACAGCCGAATCACGCAGCACGCTGCCAGGGGAATCCCAGTTACGCACCGGGAAGGGAGTTCCCCTGTTGCACAACATGGTGCGTGATTTCATATTGAGACGTTTAATATTTGATTTGTATAAATAAGCTACATTGATTTATTCATTTATTACTGAAGCTTTATGCATGTTACCACCATCACTTTAAGAGTGTTTGTAACGGTTTTCTTACTGTAGTATTGTTTTATTTTCAAGAGTGGCTTGGCTTTCATTACGCTTTCATTTAACGTAGTCCAGTTTTTTGTTGTTGTTTTTTCTCTTCAATAAAAATACACAAGTGACTGCTCTGGCAAAAACTGGGTTATCTAAACCTCTAATAAATCTAGGGCCAACCCCTGTGTTTGCTGTTTTTATGTATAATGATGTTTAAACTATAATACCTTTTAATAAGAAGAAGAAACATAATTTTGCCTTTTCTCACAACACATTTATTTTAAATAATCAGTCTGCCTTGTGTCACTAAAATACATGGAGGAGTCCCTGTTTAGTCTGACATTTCCTGTGTTTTGTTGTCCCAGCCTGAGTGCTCCTGCTGTACACGGGTCACCAGGAGTTTTGGTAATCACATCACAGAACCGGGTCCCCACGGAGCACTGACCACTGACACAGGCCATTACCAGCCCAGCCTCCCACAAGCACAGCACCAGAGGGGGACGGGCCTACACTACAGTCTGCAACAACATGTCTCCTGTAGGTCTTCCCTGGTAGGTCACATATTCTGTATTGGGTTGCACTTTATAATAACTACACCTTCATTTGCTTTATACTTAAAGGAAAAGTAACGTTTTTTTTTTACAATCTGAGCCTTTTTTCGGCAATAAAACAAGTAGTTTTACTCACCCATAGCACTTTGGTGACATTTGAAGGAGTTTCGTAGAAGTTATGTTGTAGCCGTTCTGTTCTACTAATGATCCCGTATCCTTTAACATGGTGCTCGGGGCATTACTTTGCGGTGTCCAAATAACACAAACTTTAGCACTTTTCAAATCACAGAAGATCGCTGTGTCAGCGTAGACTTTTAGTGGATTCCAAAACGGCCTGAAACCCGATATCCAGCTATAGTTTCATTTGATGATGTCATTAGAGAGGACAGTGCGCACGCGTGAACTCAGCTGTTTATAAACACCGGCTAGTCCGAAAGAAGCTAACACCGCTCTGAACTTTACTTTTCTGTTGCGATATCGGGTTTCAGGCCGTTTTGGAATCCACTAAAAGTCTACGCTGACACAGCGATCTTCTGTGGTTTGAAAAGTGCTAAAGTTTGTGTTATTTGGAGATCGCAAATCAGTGCCCTGAGCACTCACGCTAACGGATACGGGATCATTAGTAGAACAGAACGGCTCAACATAACTTCTACGAAACTCCAACTGACTCCAACGAAACTCCAAGTGACACCAAAGTGCTATGGGTGAGTAAAACGAATTGTTTTATTGCCGAAAGAAGGCTCAGATTGTAAAAAAAAAAGTTACTTTTCCTTTAATTCAGGATGAACAAATAGTTAGATCATTTTATAACATCAGTAAACATCAATGGGCCAAAACATGACCCCTCTGGAACACCTTGAATAAGGTTAACTATCTGCCCAGATGTTTAACTTCTAAAGGGAAAGCTCAACCATCTCCTAAAATATCATCAGTATGAATTAAATTATTGTATATATCAGCTGTAGGTTACAGGGTTAGGAGTTCAAGTTAGGGTGTTTTAAGTTCTTGTTTTATTAAGACTAGGTCGTGTTATTATAGTTATTATAGTCATTATCAAGTGTTACTGTGTATTGTATTTTAGTCCCTTTTCTATTAATTAGGGCAGTTAATCTCGTGGCAAGATCCAGTTCCAAGACTACTATATCCTCCTGGGACCCGAAAAAAAAGTGTATTTAAATTTTTTTATTTTTTATTAATTCATTTATGTATTATATTATTATTTATGTATTGATCAGGTTTAGACCTGGTTTAGACCTCTTTTATAGATCTGGTTTAGATCTGGTTTAGACTTGGTTTAGACCTGGTTTAGTCCTGGTTTAGACGTGGTTTAAACCTGACTCAAATTTGGTTCAGACCTGGTTTAGGCCTGGTCTAGACCTGGCTTAGACCTAATTTAGACCTCTTTTAGTCATGGTTTAGACGCTGTTTAGACCTGACTTATACCTGGTTTAGTCCTGATTTTCTCCTGGTTTAGTCCTGTTTTGTCTCGGTTTATTCCTGATTTGGTTCTGATTTAGTCCTGGATTAGTCCTGGTTTACTCCTAGTTGAGACCTGGTTTAGTTCTGGTTCAGTCCTAATTTATTTATCATAGTGCAGCCACAGACTAGAGTGTATCTCTAAGCACTTAAAAGACAGACTGGTTAACTCAATGTCCACTATAAAGGACACAAAAGGACACAACTTTGCATGTTCTTCCTGTGTCTGGGTCTGTTTCTTCTGCGTGCTCCACTTCCTCCCAGCATACTAAAACATGCACAATAATTAACAAATTATTAATAAATCATTTTTTCAACTACTTCAGATTTTGCAAATGTTTGTCCATTGTCCCCAGTAAAGTGCCTCTGTGTCATACTTTTAGACTTCATGTTGCACATTACGCATGGCTCAAAATCCCTCAGATTTACAGTGGGACTATAGCAGGGCTCAAGAGAATAAGTGCTCAGTGACATCACATGTATGCGGGCTGAGGTTGTTTAAACACAGACAAAGCTGTGTAAGCTCTTGTGAACTACAGTACACTATACGCACTAAGAAATGTTTAGAATCTCTTATGCTTAGTTTTTTTTTATGTCTGTTGATAATCTTCAGCTCTTAGACAAGTACATATGGTAATAATGTAATATGAGGATGGTAGAAGGTTCATTGAAAAGATCTCCCCTGGGCCTAAACTATGGTGATCTACTTTGGCATTAGTGCAGATGAAAGTTATCTAATTCTTGATAGAATGATAATTCAAGATGCTGTACTGCATGTGATTTTTTTTTTTTAATGTCTTAAAACGTGAAAAAAATGGTAGCTGTCACAAATTATTCCTCAGTTTCCTAACATGTTCCTAGCATCCTAACCATTCACCATGCTTTGCACAAATTTCAGACATCAGAAAAGAATTTTGGAGTTACGGTTAGCAACAACTAGCATGCTAACAGTGCATTAGATTATTAGATGCAGACAACACAGCGCACCTTTCATATTACAATATCTGTACTGAGGCAAGACAATTACATGAACAAAAATCAAGTACTTTTAAAGACTCTTGTGAGCTTTTAGCCATGTTAGAATGTTTATTTATTTATTTATTTATTTTATTGGAATGCCCCTTGAGATGTGGCATCTCGTTTTTGAGGGGGTCCAAAAGCACAAAATATTAGTAATACTCAATACAGTATACAATACAAATACAATACAGAATACAAAACTTACAGGTTAACATTACAAAACACACACATAGATACACACAGACAGACATGCTCGCTCCCTCATGCACTCCCAACAGTACCTGATTTATAAAATAATACATATATAATAGAGCAAACTGGAAAAACATAAACAAGGAGATTTGAGATATGAAAACAAAGATTATTTAAAGGTCCCATGGCATGAAATTTTCACTTTCTGAGGTTTTTGAATGTTAATGTGAGCTCCCCTACCCTGTTTAGGCCCCCCCCCCATGGTTAAAAGTTGCGAAATGTCTAAACTGAGCATTTGCGATCCTTTTCTGCGTTTGAAAAAATTTTGAACAAGGAAACTTATTGACGTCAGCTCAAAAAAAGAAATGCAAATGCAGTTCCACCCCCGTCTGTCTGTACTCAGCGTCTCTGTAAATCACGCCCAGAGAGTTTGGACTGCGGAGGAGCTACGCAATGCGAAATGTGTTTTTTTTATTTGCCTGGAGGAACTTGCGAGTGTTTCTAGGCTCGGAAGTCCTTTATCTGAGCCTGTGGATATCTGAAACAGCAGTGGTTTAATTTTATTTTCTGTGGAAATGTGTTTATTTTTCAATGGAACGCTTCTCATCTCTCCCTCTGCGCAAAAACACGGAAGTGGGTCAGAGCGCACAGGGCACAGCTGAAAAGGAAAGAGTGGAGAGTTTGGCCACAGTTAAAGTAAAGTAAATACATTTAAAAATTTGTAGAATCCAATGAAATTGACGCCCATTGTATGGTTGTAGCCAGCTGAGTTTTCCAAATAAAATACAGTGATGAGTTTGGTATGGGCATTTAAAAATAATGGTGTGTTTCTTTTTCATTCATACATGTTTGAGTAATCCTCCATTATTAATCTGTCTACATCTCCAAAGCTCAAAATGCTCTGTTCCACCTTGTGATATGTGTTATGAAGCAACTTTTCAAGTTAACAGCTACCTTTTACCTTTTGCTCAGTAGAGATCTGTCATTTGTAACCAATCCAAATGATTCTAGTGAAGGTGTATGGAGTTTAAAAACAGAGTGGAGCATATCGTGTATTACCACGTTTTTAGTTTGAGAGCAGAACTCGCTAAATCTGCAGGGTTTGTGTGTTAAATATGTGCGAATATAAGCCCTTTAATGACTGTATTTTGCCGCCATCATCTGAACTACTCTACTTTATCAACAACTTTATCTCACTTATTATTGCAGTCCATAAAGTGATCTTCTGGCTACCTTCTCCGACCACTAAATAACTCATCCAGGGCTCTCCACGGCTGGTCTCTGCTCCTCTCTGTTGTTCTTTCTGTCTGTGGAGGCCTCACGCTGGTTCATCACTGTTTACCTTCTGCACGCCCCAGTACTGTCCCAGGACTGTGTGTGGGCAACCCCCTCCTCCCTCCGACCCCTCTCTCCTGGACCTACAGTCAGGAATACATGACCTATTGGATGGACAGGTTCCGCTGCATTATGTGGGTGAGTGAACGACTAGAATTCCATATGTGTCTACGCGTAATCAAATCTGTCCTAATATACCGCATAAAAGGAGCTTGTAGTACGTGAGTTAACCCCATAAAGAATTACAACGTCACTTTGAACAATTCTGACACCTACAATTTTTTTTTTTCAAGTTCTCAAGACCACATTTGCATAGGCCTAGTTATTGAATTTTATTGTTCATTTCTATATGAACTGAAGTTGGATCTTTTTTTTTTAAATGTAGTTTTGAGTTTATTTATTTTTTATTTATGTATATTAGTTAATTTATTTATTTTTATTTGCACAAGGAAAATTACATGTGGATACATTCAGAAAAAAAAATTAATGATTTTTTTTTTAATTCATTCATTCATTTTTTATTAATTTATTTATTTTTAAACTGAAATTCTTAAAAAATAAATAAATAAATAAATTAAATAAATCAATAACTATGCAAATTAAATTGCATAGTTATTGACTTTTATTGTTCATTTCTATATGAACTGAAGTTTGATCATTTCTTTTTTTTACGCAGTTTTGAGTTAATTTTAATTAATATATTTATTTATTTATTTATTTATATTAGTTAATTTATTTATTTTTATTTGCACAAGGAAAATTACATGTGGATACATTCAGAAAAAAAAATTAAAATAATTTTTTTTTATTGATTAATTAATTAATTTATTTATTGATTTATTTTTAAACTGAAATTCTTAAAAAATAAATAAATGAATTAATTAAAAAATTTAAAACCAGTCACATTCAGCAATTTCCGATAATCTCTGCGTATAAATAAATAAAAACTACTTATAACATAAATATTGTAGAACCTATTGGGTGTTCATCTTGTAGGACATTTCATACTTCTCAGCATCAGAAATTGTGATATAGATCACTGTATCCCCACATCGCATGGCGTTTAACTATACATTTTTAACAAGGCAGCGAAGGCCAGGTGTACAATAAATCTGCATCACTTTACAAGACCGGGAAAGGTTTTCAGACTAAGCAACCAGCCTGTTCACTTACAGAGAATGTAAACACTGACAAGGCATTTGGCATGGTCATATCCTTCTACATGTACAGCTAAGCAAAAATCTGGGAGGTGATACCTGCTAATGTGCGCCATTGAATCTAGAGTAAATAAATAGTTGGAATTTGGACAGTGAAAATGACTGTGACATTCCTGGCATAATAAATAATGAAATGTATCATTTAGTTATCTACAAAAAGACTATGTCAGAAGCACTTGTCAAAAGTTAAAATAAACACAACAGAAACCATATTACATAAACAAGCTCCAGCTACAGTGTGTCTGCATGCATTTAACCTCGGCTACTTTATTAAGTAAACAGATGTTCTGTTTATTAAATATTAAACCATATGCCATGTCCCACTATCATCATCCTCGCCTTTAAAAACACAGAATTGTAAGTGAGCTCCTTGCCTGGCCAGCCTATACCACACACTTTTACAATATGTAGAAAAAAGACGTATGGAACCACACACTTTTACAATATGTAGAAAAAGACGTATGGAACCACACACTTTTACAATATGTAGAAAAAAGACGTATGGAACCACACACTTTTACAATATGTAGAAAAAAGACGTATGGAACCACACACTTTTACAATATGTAGAAAAAAGACGTATGGAACCACACACTTTTACAATATGTAGAAAAAAGACGTATGGAACCACACACTTTTACAATATGTAGAAAAAGACGTATGGAACCACACACTTTTACAATATGTAGAAAAAAGACGTATGGTCTTTTTGTTCGCACTGATCGTATTGTTTAAATGCTAGCGTTAGCATTAGCTTAGCCGCATTGTGAATGGAGATCCGCACAGTGCGGTCCTGCACCAGATCACCACATGAAAGCTGAATTAGTATTTAAATATGTCCTAAAGGCTATAAAGTAAATGTGTTCTGACATTTACATGCCTGTTGTTTGCCTCGTTGTCCGTGGATCGCATATCCGCGGAGTTTGCATGTTCTCCCCGTGTCTGGGTGGGTTTCCTCCGGGCACTCCGGTTTCCCCCACCAACCCAAAACATGCACCATAGGTAAAATCCTCCAGCTGAGGTCCTGACCAAACTGAAGCAAGAAGATCATGGCGCAGTAATGTGCTGCCCACTGCTCCTAATAACAGGATGGGTTAAATGCAGAGAAGAATTTCCCCAGTGTGAGATCAATAAAGTCACTTCTTCTTCTTTTCCCCAGTAAAGTATCCGATCACATTCTGTACATGAGCTCCGGAGAGCTCCATGTCCCATATCCCGAAGAGAGCGTTTACAGCATTTCCTTATGTAGCATTTACAGTCAAAGTTAAGGATTTTTAAGTTACGGACGCAAATGCATCCTATGAAATGCAGCTATTATTCAGGAGCTGCGCACAGCCGATAGGCGGAAAAAGTAAACAAAAGAGCGCAAATGTCACGTGATTGGTCCGCAGCTGTAGGATGGTAATTTAGACACACCTCGATTCTTACCAAAAAATAACCCTGTTTCACAGACAAAATGTATGCTTTTTAAGCAGCCAATGCTGTTATCTGAAACATGGAGTGGGTTCTTCATGATCTCAACTAGCACATTCTGCAAAAAAATGAAAATCACAAATTTTGAAAAAAAAATTGTAAAAACGCATGTATCTAAGATTGCCTAATCCCGAGTTGTGCCCTCAAAGTGGTGCGTCACATTTATTTGACTCTTATTTATGTTCTCCAATTCATTCCTCCTCTAATTCATTCTCCAGCTCACATTTAAAACATCAGTTTGGACCAAGACCTGACCCCTGGGGGACCCCTTCAATAAAGCTAACTTTCTGATGCCTCCCAAACCTCAACATCCAAGGGAAAAACTCAGCCACCTCCTAGAATATCTGTAATACAAATTGTTCGATGCTTTTATGGAGCAGCTGGGGTTGCAGACGCTGTAACCTCCAGCCCTCATCTGGTGGCCTGTCTCATTGACTCAGCTAATGATGTGGATTGGCATCATAAAACACAGATAAATGTTTAGTGCGGCGCAATGACCTCACCGCGCCTGTCAAAATACACAGGTGCTCTCCCCTTTCCACTTCCCCATGTCTAGAACAAACCCGAAACCCGTCCCATTTGCACCCTTTCATTTATTTGGTCGGCTCTTGAAAACATAAACTTTTACTTAGCCGTGTGTTGGTAGAGTATAAGCTTTTTTTCCACAGAGAGTTGGAGATGGAGCAGAGGATATCAGCCATGTCCTGAGAGCTGGTCGAGCATTTTACCCGGGCTATTGTTTGTAAATGCGTTATAGGTGAGGCGTGTGAAGGTCGATCAATCACTGCACGGGCACGGGTATTGCTAAGGCAAATAAACATAACCAAGCTAATACAATGAGGATAATATTTTCCATAGTTGAACACAGGGATTACAGACACAGGCTGGCGTGAGTACAGAGAGCACTGTAAATTAGGCAAAGGTAGCTGCATAATGAAATACATTCGAGCAATTAAATGATCATAAGGTAAATGAATGAATGAAGGAAACAATACATAGCTCCAGTTATATTTTGTTACAACGCACATAAAAATAGCACATTGGTTATCTGTTTTTTTATTAGAGATAGACGTGTTCACGCATTAGAGATAGACCCATATATATGAGTTGGTCAGTATTTGCATCACATCAGCTATTGGCCTTCAGTCTCCAGCACAGGCCAATATTCTGTTTTGCTGCATAAAGAAAGTTTAATTTGAAATCTTCAGTGAGAAACATGTGCCTACACAGCTCTCTTAAAGGTTTGTGGCACAAAAGGGAGCTGTATGTGAATTTGTAATCTATTTAAATCACATCATTTGGGGGAAAAATATCTAAATCGGCCGTACATACTGTATCTGCCCAAAAATATCGGCAGAGCTTATTGGCCATTGTTCCCCTGGATTCTAAACAATCACAACGGCAAGGAAAAACCCATATTGGTCCATATCTAATTACTATTATTTAGGACAAAATCAAACTTCCCTGAGATTAACAGTTAGTGTTTCACTCATTGATTCTGCAGGAACATGAAATATCAGACAAAGCCGGTCACCAATTAGCTAATGGACCTGTCAATCATGCCTGTAAGAACTATCGAGATGAAGTAGCAAAGTTTACATCCTTTAGGTCAGGGGTGCCCAACCAGTCGATCGCGGTCTACCAGTCGATCGCAGGCAGTGTGTCAGTCGATCACCAGAAATCTGTGTCTATGGCCACGATCAGACTGCAGGGCTTAATGCTCAATTCCGATTTTTTTTTTTGTGTGAAATCTGCTTTTTTGCGATTTTTCCAATTAAATGCGACTTGTATGTGATCTCCAGTGTGAACTTTAAACACCCCAAAAGTGTCCCGCATGCACCTTGGAGGACACAACGAGGTCACGTGCAGTGAAGGTGCTCAATGTTTACGGAAGTAGCCTAAAGTTGCTGTCGTACCGGAGCGAAAACATGTACAGCTTATTTGTTTTAAGGAGGATATGGAGAAGGAGAAGGTTTTTGGCCACGGCGTTTTGTGAGGCAGTGGCAGCAACGTCCATAGAAATGAACGTATTGGGGCGGAGTCGCAGCCAAGAGTGGTGGGATTGCGACGTGCTTCGCCACTTCACTGATACTGATTCATATACTATTTTTGCATGACGAGAAGAACGTTTGTGTACATTTGTAAGCGCCTACTTGTACCACTCTCGTTGGAGGAAACACACCCTGGTCGGATGAATGCGACCTGGCCGTTCAGACTGAAGTCGCATTCCAAAAGATCGGATATGTATCGGTTTTAGGACCACATATCTTGGGCTACGTTCACACTGTAACCTGAAGTGACCCAAATCTGATTTTTTCGCCCCTATGCGACTTTAAAAATAATCTCACTCCAAAAGCCCATTTTGCCATGTCAGACCCCCCCCCCCCTCTCTTGGTAGATCTCGGTACACCATCAACCTCAAAAGTAGATCTCTGTTAGCCTTCCTGCTTTAGGTTATAATTTTTCACAGTAATGGACAAAATGTAGGGGGACATAAGACAGAAAAGGTTGAAACGACTGGTATAGAAGTGTCACATTTGACTAGGGCTGAAAGAAGAAGTTAGTGAGTGAGTTAGCTGAAAAATATGTATTTTTTGTATTTATATTTAAAAAGGTAGATTAAACTCATAATTCAAAGTTTAATCTGTCTTTATAAAAATACACTGTTTCCAGTTTTTTCTACACAAATAGCTGTTGTTTTTGTATGAACTCCCATGCAGGTGTAGTCTTGTGAACTCAGTTTGGATCAGATACATAGAGGAAATCATTTTGAAAACATAGATCAGAAAATAGTGTAATACGGGGCCTTTAAAGATGGATTGTCTTTCCTCTTTAACTCCTGTCTCAAACCTTTTCTTTTCCTTGGCTAATTTTTCTTTTGCTATTACCTTCAGTTATCACGCCAATCAAACTGAATCTAAATGACTTGTGATTACAGTCTTACTCCGCCATCTTTTCCCCTTCTATACCGATTACCTAACGCACTTTGTCATATTAAGTAATCACTGCAGTTCTCCATGGACCATAAAGGAGACCGACCCATAACCTGCACAGTTAACATTATACTGTGGGCCTAATCTTTAGTGCTAGGGTTTCATTGCTCTGAATCTCATTGCTGTCACTGCCACTTGTCCACATCCTCCTCCTCAGACATGCAGAAGCCATGGGGAAACCTGAGCCTAGCCATACACATCGCCACCATAGTACCATATAGTAGCAGTGCGCATAAAACTCTATGTGTGTGTATGTGGCCGGCCGGGGTAGTAGAATCTAATATAAACGCATTGGAAACACATGTGGAGCTCTGACAAAAGCAGCATGTTCCTGAGTGGTGTGTCAGCAGTCAGTCAGTCTCCAGGATGTCTGTAGTGAAAAGGTATTTGTTTTTTTGTTATAAACTACAGCGCTTGGGATGAAATGTTTAAAAACAGGCGTTGCCATGGAAATCCGCCATGTTTGCGGCAGTAGTAAGCAAAACTCCTAGTGGAACAACCTGATAAACTGCCCGGTCACTACTGGTAAATATGTCTATCACACTATAGAGTCAGAAAATAAAAGCTTAGACCAGGCATAGGCAAAATACGGCCCGGGGGCCATATGCGGCCCGTTAAGCTTCTTAATCCGGCCCGCCGAACTTGAAGAAATTATATTAAAGGTCCCATGGCATGAAATTTTCACTTTCTGAGGTTTTTGAACATTAATGTGAGCTCCCCTACCCCGTTTAGCCCCCCCATGGTTAAAAGTTGCGAAATGTCTAAACTGAGCATTTGCGATCCCTTTCTGCGTTACAAAAAAATCGGAGCTCAAACGGGCGATTTTGAACAAGGCACCTTATAAACCTCAGATCGAAAAAAGAAATGCAAATGCAGTTCCACCCCCGTCTGTCTGAACTCAGCGTCTTGCGCTAGCAGGCTTGGGGAGTAACGGATTACATGGAACGGCGTTAAGTAAAAGGATACAAAAAAAAGGTAACTGTATTCCCCTACAGTTACAAAGAAAAAGACGTAATCAGATTACAGGTACATTTAGTGAAAATGGGGATTACTTAGCAGGATTACAATTTGAAAGCATTTTATGTTATTTCATTTTTTCATTTAAAGCCGGAGGTCATATGTAGGGAAAACCGCGCCGCGCGCGCTCTGTGAAACAAACTTGCATCGGCGCGCACTGAACTTCACGCAGGTCGCGCACTACGGACTAAACTTGCACCGATACGCGCTCCCGCCAATCATGACGATTGCCGCTGTTGTGTTTGCGCCTGTTCGCCGATCAGCTGTTAGCCTGATATTTACGCGGCATTTCCAAGAGAAGAAGCATCCTTAACTTCCTACGTTAATGCTACGTAAGAAGGAACTCTCGCCTCGGGACACGGGATACGTTCGGGATTATGTCCTTTTCTCCGGATTATTAAAGACAACACGACAAACTGTTAGAATGGATCTGACCGCATTCTTATGGGTGAGTCATATTATCAGGTTATTTCTGCATCTATTTCGGCACTAAACCAGGACTAAACCAGGACTAAACCAGGTTTAAACCAGGACTAAACCAAGACTAAACCAGATCTAAACCAGGACTAAACCAAGACTAAACCAGATCTAAACCAGGACTAAACCAGGTTTAAACCAGGACTAAACCAAGACTAAACCAAGACTAAACCAGGACTAAACCAGATCTAAACCAGGACTAAACCAAGACTAAACCAGGTCTAAACCAGGACTAACCCAGGTTTAAACCAGGACTAAACCAGGACTAAACCAAGACTAAACCAGATCTAAACCAGGACTAAACCAGGACTAAACCAGGACTAAACCAAGACTAAACCAGGTCTAAACCAGGACTAAACCAAGACTAAACCAGATCTAAACCAGGACTAAACCAAGACTAAACCAGGTCTAAACCAGGACTAAACCAGGTCCAAACCAGGACTAAGCCAAGACTAAACCAGATCTAAACCGGGTCTAAACCAGGACTAAACCGGGACTAAACCAAAACTAAACCAGGTCCAAACCAAGACTAAGCCAGGACTAAAACAGGTCTAAACCAGGTCTAAACCAGGTCTAAACCAGGACTAAACCAGGACTAAACCAGGACTAAACCAAGACTAAACCAGGACTAAACCAGGACTAAACCAGGACTAAACCAGGACTAAGGTGTGTGTGTGTGTGTGTGTGTTTGTACGTGTGTGATAACATATATCCTGTGTATTATTGAATTATTGAATGATTATATGGACTTTTTGTTATAAAAGCATTTCCATTTTAACAAAGTACCTTCTAATACTGCCCTGCCCTGAAACACCACAGTGATGTCAGTGATGGGGGAGGGCTTAGCTTAATGCCTCCCCCCCGTTGGTGAAAAATTTCACCATCCCCCCCTGGTTTCATTTTACAACTCGACTACTGGGTAGGAGCCAGTTTCGAGTTAGCTATCGACTAGCAAACTATTAGCAAGCTAGCTAACGTTTGCGGTCACAAGTACACTTTGTGCATTTGTAGAACGATATTACAACATTTAAACATTATCTAGGCAACATAGTCATGTTAACTGATCCATGAAGACCCTTTAGACAATTCCGAGCAAAGCTGTCGTTAGATGTAGGCCAGCACGCAAGCTGGACGAACATCCTGTCCAGTTGCGGAGATCGGGCAAGATGACTGTCCCGGTAAAACTAAAACTTAATAAATATAATTTCATTGAAGTCATAGGTGTTTAGGTGTTTGGTTTAGTGAGTGACCTTGTTTACTAGTGACTTGGCTTATAGTGATAACAGTTGTTAAAACTACACATAGAACTGTACTTGTCCTAAAAACTTTTAATTGTATTGTAATTTTCTTGTTTTCTTGTTGTTATAGGATATTTGGTGTTAAAGTAATCCAAAAGTAACTGAAAGTAATCAAGTTACATTACTTTAATATTATAGTACCGGGATTACGTTACTGAATACATATTTTAAGGAGTAACTAGTAACTGTACCGGATTACATTTCTAAAGTAACCCTCCCAACCCTGTGCGCTAGGCAATGCGAAATGCGTTTTTTTATTTGCCTGGAGGCACGTCCGAGTGTTTCTAGGCTCGGAAGTCCTTTATCTGAGCCTCTGGACCTTTGAACAACAGTGGTTTAATTTTATTTTCTGTGGAAATGTGTTTATTTTTCAATGGAACGCTTCAAATCTCTCCCCCCGTGCGAAAACAAGGAAATGGATCAGCTGAGGGCTCAGAGCGAGAGGGAGCGTTTGGCCACGCCCCCACCCTCTACTATTGGCCAGCTCTTTTCTCCTCATTTGCATTCAAGCAACAACACCCATTATAGAGTGTTCAGAGTGAGAAAAATTACTCTTTCTCATCTTATCTCTGTTTCTCATGCACTGAGTGTTGATTTTGAAGAAGGATTCATTTACAGTATTAGGGAACCATTAAGGAGCCATATAAAAGCATCAAGAAGTACCATGTCATGGGACCTTTAATAAACCTTGTTAATGTTTTTAAGTTTTAATTTCCCTGCAATTCTGGTGTTTTCCAATACCTGGCGCACTACATACATTGACCTTTGTTGAGGTGCAGTGTTTTGCTCCACGTTTGTGCTTTACTCTTTGACCCCTCAGCCCTCCTGTAAAGATGAGCGGAGCTAAGAAAAGAAAAGTGGACAGAGAATGTTGAGTGTTTAATAAAGAGTAAATATTTTTTCACTAAATACAGCTGTTGTATGTCCGATATGCCACGAGACTGTAGCGGTTTTTAAAGAATATCAGCCATCACTTTGCCACAAAACATGCTAACAAGCAGTCAACGAAAGAACGAAAGAACCTGAAGGAGAACAGAACTTTCAGTGCTTTAAAATGGTAACTGTTAGTAATAAAAAAGCTTTTATTAATTACATTTTCTGTGTTTTAAGAGACATTTCAATAAATAGCTAAATACCGTGGAACTTGAAAGATTGACATTTTGTTGTAATGCTTTTGTTCATTTTTAATTGAAATAAAGCACATGTTTTCTACATATCCCATGTTATTTTTTGTGTTTTTACCAAAACAATAAATCCAGCTGCTCCTGGTCCGGCCCTTTGTGGCCCACGAGTCAAAAAGTTTGCCCATCCCTGTATTAGACCTTCAAATTTCCACTGGTTTAACATTAGGTTCACTGAAAACTTTATAAGGTGTGAGGTCACAGTCTTGAGCTCTATAGTGAGAATTAAAATTTTATCTTAGATTAGCCTTGTTGAACACAGAGTTAATTTAGATACAAAATATTAAACCAATTTAAAGGTCCCATGACATGAAATTTTCACTTTCTGAGGTTTTTGAACGTTAATGTGAGCTCCCCTACCCTGTTTAGCCCCCCTCCCCCATGGTTAAAAGTTGCGAAATGTCTAAACTGAGCATTTGCGATCCTTTTCTGCGTTAGAAAAAATCAGAGCTCAAACGGGCGATTTTGAACAAGGAAACTTATTGACATCAGCTCGAAAAAATAAATGCAAATGCAGTTCCACCCCCGTCTGTCTGTACTCAATGTCTCTGTAAATCACGCCCAGAGAGTTTGGACTGCGGAGGAGCTACGCAATGCGAAAAAAAATTTTATTTGCCTGGAGGCACGTCCGAGTGTTTCTAGGCTCGGAAGTCCTTTATCTGAGCCTGTGGATATCTGAAACAGCAGTGGTTTAATTTTATTTTCTGTGGAAATGTGTTTTTCAATGGAACGCTTCTCATCTCTCCCTCCGCGCAAAAACACGGAAGTGGGACAGAGCGCACAGAGCACAGCTGAAAAGGAAAGAGTGGAGAGTTTGGCCACGCCCCCACCCTCTACTATAGGCCATCTCTTTTCTCCTCATTTGCATTCAAGCAACAACGCCCATAATGGAGTGTTCCAGAGTGACATTTATGACTCTTTCTCATCTTATCTCTCTTTCTCATGCACTGAGTGTTGATTTTGAAGAAGGATTCATTTGCAGTATTAGGGAACCATTAAGGAGCCATATAAAAGCATCAAGAAGTACCATGTCATGGGACCTTTAAAGGCACACAGTGTTATAGTGGATAGTTTGAACCCCTTTTTTCCTTGAAGATATTGTTTGTTTTGACTTGAATGTTCCACAGAATGGCCTAAAATGTAGAAATTAACATGGAGATAAGTAGGTGATAATAATACATACCGTGGAACATTTTAATGTGGTGACGAGCCCTCTATCAGAAAATCTAGATAGTGCTTCATGGAATTTCTACCTCATGTACTGTACTGTACATGTTAGTATTACTGACATATTAAAAAAAAAGTCTACATTATTATGATTTACTTTTTATTTATTTTACTTTGCATGATATAGTTCTTCTTTAATGGTCCTATATTATGGAAAAATTACTTTTGTAAGCTTTAAACCATGTTATAATGTTACCTAATCAAAACATACCTGGAGTTGTGTTTTGTTCCATTCCCGCATGTTTGAGTAACCCTTTATTATTAGTCTGTCAACAGTTCCAAAGCTCAAAATGCTCTCTTCTACCTTAGTGGTAGTTTTCAAATTAACAGCTAACTTTTACCTTCAGTTCAGTAGAGACAAGTAATTCCAGGGCTGAGTACTTTCTGTATTACTGCATGACTTCACAAGGTGGAACAAAGTGTTTGAGGGAAGAACCTAAATATGTAGCGTTTGTGTGTTAAACATGTATGAATGAAACAAAACACAACTCCAGATATGTTTTTGACGAGGAAACATTCTAACATAGATCAGAGAAGCTTAATATGGGCCGTTTAAAAGCGCTTCACTTCAGAATGTTGACAAAACAGGCCCAAAAGATAGAAAAACTTACTGAATGATTTAAAGCTTTCCACTTCATATTATTAGTATCAGTCTGTCCACACTGATAAGATGATCCAGAACTTACTTCCACTTCTAATTTCATTTGTAGCTGGCATGTGATCGAATATAAAACAACATTCCCATTACTTTTATGACGCATCTGTCTTCAGTCCAATTATGAAAAGTGTCTGCTCTCCTCATTTCCATATTCTGCGCCATAGCTCCAACACCAAGTCTATTTATTCTGCTTTATTATTGCTACTCGTGCAAAAACTATCCAAACATGGAAATTATAGTTATTTAAACACTGCTCGGTTTGCACCATATTGAATTCTAATTTGTTAGCATTAGAGCCATGATGGCTGTTGAAATTTTGTTGAGCGTACATTCACGACACAGATTCTGCCGAGCTAAGGGTTTGGGGAAGTTTGCTGTTATACCTTGAAACATTGCACCTCAGTTAAGTGCCAAATTTCCGCCCGGTTAGGAGTTGGTTGGCACTGAAAAAGCTCAGTGGGCACAGAGGATTAGGCGGATTCGTCTCCTCTCGGCGTTAACCCACTCGTGAACTGTGGCTGATACAGTTGGCTGGGTGTTGTGGAAATGTGGGAGTCTCCAGGGTGCCTCCAGTGGTGATTTAGGTGTAGTGCCATTGGGGAATCTGTGGACGTGCAGGTTTGTATGCTTTAAGGTTATGCAAAATGTACTCTTGTGAGCTTTTAGCCATGTTATAATGTTGTTACCACATCAGAAACATACCTGGAGTTGTGTTTTGTTTCATTCACCCATGTTTGAGTAACCGCGGCCCACACCTTGCCTGGTTTACACCAGACCATATCACAAGTGATACTGTATATGGTCTGGGAGCCACCTACTGAATATCTCGTAGCAGAGGTGTGCTTTACGATGACCAACGGCCGTTTATTGGGCTTTACGAATGTCTATCATTTGGCGTATATGTAGCCCATAGCCCAGTTGTCAGTTCAAACTACAAGTTTCCGTTTGTCGCGTAGTACGCGTGTCCGTCTTTCCACCCCTCCCCACTCTCTGATTGGCTCCCAAAATCGGGAGAGCTCACTTATCCTAGTTGCCAGGCTGTCTTTCAGATCAAAACGAACGAAAGGAGCCTGGGATTTCCCAGGTTAGTAGCCTACCATCTCCAGGTATGGAATGAATGAATAATGCTGTAAAGCACTTTGGTGTCATCAAAGGCGTTATATAAATACAGTGACTAATTCATAAATTTACCCTAGAGTTCTTCTCTCAAACAGAAAACACAATAATGGCAATGTGCTCCATTGTGTTCTTAAACTTCATACACCTTCACTAGAATCATTTGTATTTCAGCCCTAAAATTTCCAATTTCCAAACATTTTGAGCTTTGGAGATGTAGGTTACTCAAACATGTGTGAATGAAAACACACAACTCCAGGTATGTTTTTGATGAGGTAACAGCATTCTAACACCACTTAACACTCACAAGAGTTAATTTTGTGTAATATAGAACCTTTAACTCATAAACCATGAAATACCAATGCAGTTATCCAAAAGTATGTCACTTTTTAAGACTAAGTCCTATGAAAAATGATCTTGACTTATTAAAAATCTCCTAATAGAACCTCCAGCCCACACCCAGATAAACGTAAGAAACTGGATGGATGTTTAAGTAACCCTTTATTGTCAGTCTGTCTTTTTCTTCAAAGTTCAAAATGCTCTGTTCCACCTCGTGATGTTAGGGAATGGTAGTTTTCAGGTTAACAGCTACCTTTTAGCTTGTGTTTAGTAGGGACTGAGCATTCCAGGGCTCAAATAATCCAAATTCTAGTGAAGGAGTACAGAGTTTAAAAACACACTATGTTTTTACCTCATGACATTACAAGGAATAGAGACATGGAATAGAGTGTTTTAGCTTGAGGGAAGAGTACCGCCTAAATGTACAGTTTGTGTGTTAAAAATGTAACAAAACTCCACATATGCTTTTAATGATGAATCAACATATAACATAGATCACAAAATAGCGTAGTATGGGTCCTAATAGTTTTAGTTTGGCATAATAACACAGCATAAGATCTAAGATTTATGTTTGATTTTAGGAAAACTCTGGATATGAAACAGTGTAACAGTGTAGAGAAGATTTCAACAGTGGTCTTCTGGACAATCTAAAAACTCCACCCTTTGGAGCTGGACTTTAATCAGAATAGGATAAATTTCAGTGTTTCAAGCCAGCATCAAATTATACACGCTTCTGGGAGCTGAAACATCTTGAATGCAAAAACAGTGCCTAGATGACCACAACTGAAACCTTCTCTACATTGTATTCTGAATACTAACAATAATAATAATAATAATAATAATTTTGGTACATGCTTAAAAGTTACTTCTCAACACTGGATACCTTGCAGTTGGTGGGCTATTGCTTAACCCGCAGAATTACTTATGCCCCTTATTGTCATCCAGGAAATCCTTCCTAAATGTCTAGATATTCTATAACTATTTCAAACTGTGAGAGATACAGGACTACTTTTATACCATATTCCACACAACTGTACAACAACTCACTCTTATGTAACAGATAATATGCCTGTGTTTCTGTCAATCATCATCAGTGTTTCTCCTTACGACCCCTTGTATATCCTCCTGGGACCTGAAGAAAAAAAGTGTATCTAAATTATTATTATTATTATTTTAATTTTCTATTTGGAGGTAAATGAACACCTTAGCATTTACATTTTGTTAATTTTATTTTTATTTATAATGTTGTAACATGTCCTCTGTAATGGACGTCGGGGACATTTTGGTGTTAAATCCACGTGAAGTTAACAACCTAACAAAAACATTTTTTTTTTGATGACCAACATCTCTGACAAGCTTCTACAGTTGCCTCTAAAAGTTCTTAGACTCCCTTTTAATTTCTTATTTATTCATTCATTCATTCATTTTCTTCCACTTTTCCATTTTCTGGGTCGCGAGGGCAGCAGTCCAAGCAGTGTTCTGCTGCCCAGAACACAATGCACTAGCCCCCATGAATTCCACAGGAGGACGGCTCACGTCACAACAGGCCTTGCATCTTCTGCCATGGGGGCGAGATGGGGTTAAGTGTCTTGCCCAAGGACACAACGGCAGCGCTCATCTGTGGGAAATATATTTATTTTTTATATATTTATTTTTTATTTTTATTTTTTTATTTGAGTATTTATTTACATTTTTTTGTGTATTATTTATTTATTTATTACATTTTTAGATTTTTTTAAAAGATTTTTTTTGTTGTTGTTGTTGTTTTTTAATCATAGCGCAGCCACAAACTAGAATCTCAAAACAATTAAAAGATCGACTGCTCGACATCCACTATAAAGGACACAAATGAATGGGCCGGGTCTCAGGAGGATATAGCTATGATATATTATTATTATTATTATATTTCTGTGTTTTAAATTTTTACTTATACATTTATATAATTATATCTTTTTTTTTTTTTTTGCTTTTTTTTTTTTTTTGCTATTTTTGCCACTTATTTTGAATTTAATATTGCCATTTATATTTTTGCTTGTTGTTATTATAATTTATTGCGATATGTGAGCTACAGTACTGTGTCCAAATTTTTTCTGTTGTGGATCAAACTTTAAAATTGACAAATTGACAAAAGTGTTAAAAGTATGGCCACAGCAGACTCACAGGCTTTCTTTTATGACTTTTTTTTCCTTTATACTACTTTATACTACTTTATACTACTTTAATTAGTAGAGTGTGTTTCATGATTTAAAATGAGCCAGGTGGAGATTTTTTAAAATACTTAACAACAAAAAACACTATTCTTCAAATTCTTGCTGACTTGTCCACAGATTTGACATCAACATCCTTCACAAACTGATGTTGAGGCCGCGTCCCTCTGGCGACTTCCCATCACCGCTGCTTTTCTGTGAGGAAGTGAGCGAGACTTTGTGAAGCCATCTCATGTTTGACAATCTGTTTGGGCATTTTGTCACAACTTTCCTTTTGTGACTACACCCTCAAACACTAATAGGTGCTGAAAAGTCAA
>JAVJIX010000249.1:950000-1123109 GCA_036785185.1 Paratrypauchen microcephalus
CCTTCCTGTACAGTGCATCAGTGTTATGAGTCCAGTCCAGTTTGTTGTTCAAATGAACACCCAGGTACTTGTAAGAGTCCACTCTCTCAATGTCCCTTCCCTGGATGTTCACTGGTGGGAGGCAGTAGAGTGGCGTCTGCGGATTCTAGTGAAGGAATGTGGAGTTTAAACAAACAGTGGAAGACTTCCTGCATTACCACATGACATCACAAGGTGGAGTAGAGTGTTTGTCAGAAAAAACACAGCGTAAATGTGTCAGTTTGTGTGTTAAACATGTGTGAATGAAACAAAACACGACTCCAGGTGTGTTTTTGATGTGGGAACATCAGAAAATAGCATTTTGGGCCCCTATTTTGCGGTTTTAAAATGCCTATTTACTGTTTCAAAAACAGTAAATGGCGTAAATGACTACGCCATCGTCATTACACAGGAACAAAAGACACACGTCACAGTCTCCTTCTAAAGAAAGAACGCTATTTCTAAAGGGGCACTGTGTAACATTTCTGGAGGGTCCGTCACATGCTTTTCTCTATGTAGATGTTATTGCTTTGTCTGGAATGTTTCGCAGTATGGCATAAAACCTTTCTATTTTCATGGTGACCAAAACAGACCAAGTTACAGGTCAGATCTGTAGAGAGGCGACCTCGCTCACAGTCAGAATGCCTGTTGTTCTAGGTCAGGGGTCGGCAACCCGCGGCTCCAGAGCCACATGTGGCTCTTTGATCCCTCTGATGTGGCTCAGTACAGTGGTTCCTCATTTATCATGGGGGTTACATTGTAGAAATAACCCACGATAGGCTAAATCCGTGAAGTAGTCAGCTTTATATTGCGTGTATAATTACGCATGTATTTCACAGTTCCTCTGACCGAGGCGCCTGGCGCCGCTGCGCTGTTACGGGTTTGGTTGTAGTGAGAACGCTTCCGTGCGCTCTCAGGACTGGTTCCACAGCCTGGACTCCAGGTTCCACCAGTTCGTCTTGCGGAAACACTGTCGCTACTTCCCGATGTGCATTGACCACCCAGAGAAGTGTGCACACGGACATGAGACGCACGGCCGCGGCCCTTCTGGCATGTGCCCAAATGCCAGACCGCTCAGTCCTCACTGCTTCAGAGTCACACTGCTCGTGATCAAACATTTAAATAAATTTGGCAAACTGACCGCATTCTGTACAGGAGACACGGAGGAGAATGACTGACGAATCGGCAAAGGTCTACAGTCCCTTAGCCAATCAGGATGCAGAACACAATGCGCATTGATACACTATAAAAAAAATCAGCGAAACAGTGAGGGACCACTGTATTTAATTAAAATATATTTTATTTTAGTTTGTTCATTTTCAAAATGTAATTCTATGGCACAAAGGTAAAAAAACAAACAAACAAACAAAAAATGTATTTATTATTTAATTTTAAATTTCAAAAGGGTTTTGTGGCTCCCAGTGTTTTCTTTACTGTGTGAAACGGGTCCAAATGGATCTTTGATTGGTAAAGGTTGCCGACCCCTGTTCTAGGTATTTTGGAGATTTAAAACCACCTGCAATTTAATACATTTAAAGTACATCTATTTAATGTCATACTGTGGAACATTCCAGGCAGTGCAATGACATATCCAGAGAAACAAGCAGGTGATGATACAACATACCTTTTACCCATGTTTTTGTGCATGCATTATGGTCACGTATGCCTTTTACATATAGTTCACAGTTAGGGTTGAACTTGGTTGAACTTTGAGGTGAAGCAGTAGTAGTTCTCATAGGAAGTAGCTGGTACTTGTAGTTCTAATATTACTGTGAAAAGAGCCAAGCAAACCTATCCAGGGCCTTGGCACAGTAAAAGATGTCAGCAGCCTCATCTTTACAGGCTCGCTGGAGAGCTGAGGAGGGGGGAGAGAGGTTGACGTTGGCCCGTGGAGTTGGTAAAGACGATCCAACGAAAGAGATGGAAGGAGAAACATCCAGTCCCTTCAATATAAAATGTAAGTCAATAACTCAATTTCATTTTATGCCTTGTTTCTTCAAGCGTGAGGTTTTACGAGTATGTTTTCTAAATGAAATCTTAGCATTTTGAGAATTAAAAAAAATATATAGTGTATAGAAAGTAACACCAAAATTAACAGCCTTTGTACAATATTGTAAACAAGAGGTCAAAAGCTGTACAAACTTGTAAAACTGCACCTTGGCACAATTGTAAGGTTAAAGAGAGGGTGATTTGTAAAACGGACTTTTTGGATCTCGGATTACAGGCCACTTTTGACTCAAACGAAAGTGTAGACTAAGACATTGAGCTTCTATGATTTGAAAAGTGCTAAAGTTTGTGTTATTTAGAGACCGCTCGGGGGATATATTATATGCCCCGAGAACTCGCGTTACGGATATCGCTAATCTAAAACATCTCTAGAAGTGCTCCAAATGACACCAAAGTGCTATGGGTGAGTAAAACGACTTGTTTTATTACCGAAATAAGTCTCAGATTGTAAAAAACGTTAATTCTCCTTTAAGATGCGTGAAAAGTCCCTCAGTCGTCCAGGTAGAATCCATGATCAAAGGAGAAGTTCAATTTGTCAACTGGACAAAGTTTGTTTGGTTGAAAACGTTTCGCCGCTCATCCGAGAGGCTTCGGATGAGGGTCTAACCAGGGTCTAACCAGTACAATAACCAGAGCTGACGAAGCCTCTCGGATGAGCGGCGAAACGTTTTCAACCAAACAAACTTTGTCCAGTTGACAAATTGAACTTCTCCTTTGATCATTCTCCTTTAAGGTTAAGTTACACTTTATTGTCCCCTTAGGGAAATTTGTTCTCCACAATTGACCATCCTTCACCACCTGGGAACCCATCTCCAGATCTTGTTGCTACTGGTCAGGACTACCTTAGCTGGATTTTAGATGTGGTTGCGGCGAACCGCCTCACTAGCCTCGGCCTCGGTGTTTCTTGAAGTTTCTTTCCGACGCGTCACGTAATGTAAATAAAGAGTCTTGGATCAAAAGGTTTTTCTTTTCTATCTTTACTAAAGTGAAGGTCATACAGAGTGGATACAAATAAGGTGAATAAAGAGGGAGATGGAAAGGTGAATTCTTGAGGCTTGTGGTTTTCCTATGCGTGTTGAGTTAGGCTCTGTATGTGTTGTGATGTCCTTCTTGACGTCCGTATGTGCCTTGTAGCGGTACGTATCCCGTCTGTCACCCGGGAGACGTCCGATGTTACACTCTTACGTGACTATTGTGCGGTGTTACATGACGACCACATGACGTCCTCATGTGCTACTTAAACGTCGTTCTTGACTTCCCTACGTGATGTTTCACGTGACCTCCTTGTTACGTGACATCTCACGTTGTTACGTGACGTTTACGTGACGGTCAAAAGACTGTGTAGCTTCTGTGGCCCGAGGCGTCCTAATACCCCGCCAACTCTTGGCTCGAGGTAACCTCCTGGCCACCAGACCGCGGCTTCTATCCACACTACCTACGTAGCGTGGTCTCTTTCTTCTTGTGTGTGTGTGTGTGTCTTTTTTTTTATCTTTTAATATTACAAGGTACACAATAATACACACTTCAGGTACATAATAGTACATATTTCATCACCACAATAACATTCACAAAGCATGTGTGTGTGTCTTCTGGTGTGTCTTCTTCGGTGTCTGTGTCCTCTGAGTCAGTGTGGTTCCTACGTCTGTATTTATAGCAAGGTAAGATCAAGGATAAAAGAACAAGGAATAAAGATCAAAGTGGACCAATCAGGATGCATTTCTTGAACCTGAAGGCGGGACAGGAAGTGCTGTTATAAACAGAATATTCCAGAACACAGAATGTACGAAATGGCTCTTACAGTACCTATGGCATAATGTTTTGGGTTGATGAGGGAAACCAGAGCACCCAAAGGAAACCCACCCAGAAATGGGGAGAACATGCAAACTCCAAACAGAAAGGGCTGGGTAACATTGAGATAGAACCGAGAACCTTCTTGCTGTGAAGCATGAAGTGCTTTGCCTCCCATCTAAGCGACTGGTCAAGTGCTTGTGGGATTCTGCCTTACCTGTCTGACGAGTTGAGAATGGCCTGGTTTGGGACTCTGGGATAAAAAAAATAATAATAAATTAAAAAAGTGGTTGGAATTTGAGATTAGTCTCCACTCCACGTTTCATACTTCTTCTTTTTTTGTTTGTTTTGTTTTGTTTTGACAACTTTAACACCTTTACTTTAACACTGATCCTCACAGTAAGACATTCCCACCAAGTTTTCTTAACAATAGTTTTCTTAACAATAGTGTTTTCAAAAATCGCTACTGAACCGGCAGAAAGAAATACATCCACAACACTGCTTCTTGTTTGGAACAGTTCAGACTCTCTCTCAGCGCTTTCACATTTCAGCTTCTCTTCTTTAGCAAGCTTCTTATGGGCCTATTCCTAATCTTTTCTCACTTTGTTGGATACTCTTAAGACCTCATCCATCCTGTCTATATTGCTCCCCTGACACCATTAACACCTTGCCTCCCAGCTTTACACGTTCTCTTAGCTCTATTCTAAACCCCAGTCACCCAAATCCTATCCATCAATACCCCAACCACCATAGGCCCATCTGGTTCTTTTCATCTCTACGTTTTATTGCTTTTGTTTAACTTTATTGCACGAGTAGAAAGATAATATTTGAGATTTATGTATTCTGAGTCAGCATAATCTCCGCACGAGTCTACTTTTTGAAACCAAACCCACTTAAAGTAACTGAATGCAAATACTGGGGCATATCAGATCTTAACATTATTGTAGGTGAGAGTTTCCATGTACAGATTTTCAGAGGAGCAAGGGTTTAATGTGTTATTTTTGGACAGGAACACTGGTGGAAGAAGTACTCAGTTGTGTTACTTAAGTGAAAGTACAGATACAGAAAAATCGCTCAAGTAAAAGTAGAAGTATCACATGAAAAACTCTACTCAAATAAAAGTATGAAGTATCTGTTTATACACTTTTTTCAGAATAATAATGGAATTGACTGTTTTTTCAGGTTTTTTTATTTGTATATTTTTGTTTGCCCAAGCTAGGTTCTTGATCAGTATAAACCCATCAGACTTTTCAAATGATCTCACACAGTAATAAAAGATACTTTTACTTTTCAGTCCTCTACAACGTGGAGTAGAAAGTACAGTACAGATACCTGCTCTCAAAAGTAAAGTATCCATTTTAAATTGCACTTAAAGGAGAATTAACGTTTTTTACAATCTGAGCCTTATTTCGGTAATAAAACAAGTTGTTTTACTCACCCATAGCACTTTGGTGTCATTCGGAGCACTTCCGGAGATGTTTTAGATTAGCAATAGCCGTAGCGCGAGTTCGTGCCCCGTGCTGTCTCCGAATAACACCAACTTTAGCACTTTTCAAATCATAGAAGCTCGATGTCTTAGTCTACACTTTCGTTTGAGTCAAAAGTGGCCTGTAATCCGAGATTTAGCCATAGTTTCGAGTAGATGAGGACGCCAGTGCGCATGTGCGGAGTCACAGTTTATTTCACTCTCAGCTCCCGGGACGCAAACATGAAACGCAAAGCTGTAAATTATGGCTAAATCTCGGATTACAGGCCACTTTTGACTTAAACGAAAGTGTAGACTAAGACATCGAGCTTCTATGATTTGAAAAGTGCTAAAGTTTGTGTTATTTGGAGACCGCTCGAGGCATATATTACATGCTCGAGAACTCGCGCTATGGCTAATCGCTATGGCTAATCTAAAACATCTCCAGAAGTGCTCCATATGACACCAAAGTGCTATGGGTGAGTAAAACAACTTGTTTTATTACTGAAATAAGGCTCAGATTGTAAAAAAAATTAAATTCTCCTTTAAGTAAAGTACAGATATCTAAAATGTATACTTAAAAATGCATTGGATAACTTTTCTGGTGGAGGGTCCGTCAAACGCTTTTCTCCATGGAAATGTTATTGCTTTGTCTGGAATGTTCCACAGTATGGTATTAAACCATTCTATCTTTATGGAGACTAAACCAGACCAAGTTACAGGTCAGAACTGTGAACATTAAAAATGCTTGTTTTTACAGGTATTTTGAGCTATAAAACTACCTGTAGTTGAATAAATATAAGGTGGAGCTGTTTAATGTCATACTGTGGAACATTCCAGGCAGAGCAATGACATATCCATAGAAACAAGCAGGTGACGGACACTTCACCAGAACAATTACACAACGCGCCGTTAAGTATAGTACTACTTTTACTTTGTTATGTTCCACTACTTGACGAGACCCATACGCAATACACCCCAAGAGCAAATGAAGCGATTTTTGGTGAACGGGGGCATTTATACAGTCATGATGGACAACCACACAACCGCAGCCAAAACGCACGACTTACGAGCAGGGAAAATGAAATAAAATCAATACTCCACCGTAACTTTTTTAAACAAACATTCGCGCTCTCCGGACATTGTTGGCAGGGGCGCGTGGTAGCCTGTCCCCATCACTGGAACTCGATCCAGGAGCATGGCAGGAGTGATGGCTTCTGGCAGCGTGCGGTGGGGAAAAGGGCTTATAGTGTTCTGTTTGTGTTAGGGGAGAGGCAGCACAGGGCCAGACTCAGGCACTACGGTGTCTGTGGGGTTGGAGATCGAGGCAAAGAAACTGTGATAAATACAAAAATATGCTATATGTCAAGTTTGGATACATTATCTCAGTGTTTTTTGTTTTTTTTTTACTACTGAAGACATCAACTATATGAAGCAAGATATCAGTGTTGTATAGTAACGAAGTAATAATACTTCACTACTGTACTTAAGTACATTTTGGGAGACTTTGTACTTTACTTGAGTTTAAAAAAAAATGATTACTTTTACTTTTACTTCACTACATTTCCGAATTGCATACTTTTACTCCGATACATTTTCAATGTGCCGTTTAGTTACTTGTTACAAAAAAACCCTCTACTGACTGCAAGGAAGTCAGGACGTGCCTGGGCTTGTTCGCTACTTGCGCATGACAATCAGCCTACACCTGTTGGTTTCATGCAGCTAGTTCATCAATCAATCAATCAACATCCCTGATGGAAGAGGAGACAGCATCCACGTCGGTACAAATGAAGGGGGACCTGACGATGAGCATCCCTGGCCATACTTAAAGGTCCCATGGCAAATTTTCACTTTCTGAGGTTTTTGAACGTTAATGTGAGCTCCCCTACCCTGTTTAGCCCCCCCCCCCATGGTTAAAAGTTGCGAAATGTCTAAACTGAGCATTTGCGATCCTTTTCTGCATTAGAAAAAATCAGAGCTCAAACGGGCGATTTTGAACAAGGAAACCTATTGACGTCCGCTCGAAAAAAGAAATGCAAATGCAGTTCCGCCCCCGTCTGTCTCTACTCAGCGTCTCTGTAAATCACGCCCAGAGAGTTTGGACTGCAGAGGAGCTACGCAATGCGAAATACATTTTTTTATTTGCCTGGAGGAACTTGCGAGTGTTTCTAGGCTCGGAAGTCCTTTATCTGAGCCTGTGGATATCTGAAACAGCAGTGGTTTAATTTTATTTTCTGTGGAAATGTGTTTATTTTTCAATGGAATGCTTCTCATCTCTCCTTCCGCACAAAAACACGGAAGTGGGTCAGCGCAGAGCTGAGAGCTGAGAGCAGAGAGTTTGGCCACGCCCCCACGCTCTACTATAGGCCATCTCTGTCCTCCTCATTTGCATTCAAGCAACAAGTCCCATAATGGCCTGTTCAGAGAGAGAAAAATTACTCTTTCTCATCTTATCTCTGTTTCTCATGTACTGAGTGTTGATTTTGAAGAAGGATTCATTTACAGTATTAGGGAACCATTAAGGAGCCATATAAAAGCATCAAGAAGTACCATGTCATGGGACCTTTAAACACAATGTTCTCTTACGCTGATATGAAGGATTCGTCCTATCGAATGAAGTGCCTCTTGTGCCTTCCAAGAAACATGGAAATCCTATCTTCCAGAAACTCCCCGTCCAACCTCAAGAAACACATCGAGGTAAGTTCTAGATTAATGAAATTGTTAGCGTCTATATTCCAATTTCAGTAACCATAACATGGACATTCTAGACACCGTTGTGAAACCTTGAGCATAACATGTAGAAATTAACTTTGTGTGACATTGTTTCGGTTACACAAAGCGAATTTGACGATGTTGGAACTAACAGGCTACCTAGCTTTTTGGGCTCAAGGGAAGGCATAGCTGTAGGTGAAGTGTAACGAATGAGAAAGGGCACACGAGTTCAAAAGGACAAAAAATAACATTAACATGTGCCTACTTTTAAAAATGTAAACAAGCGCTGTGTGTTTGTGCTATCTAAGTAACAAAGCAAAGGTTAGCTTCAGACTGCCTTTCCTTGATACTTTTACTTGTACTTTTACATTACTTCAGTACATTTATTTTGACATTACTTCTCATACTTAAGTACAAGAAGTTCCAGATACTTTAAGACTTTTACTCAAGTAACATTTCAGTCAGTGACTTCGACTTTTACCAAAGTCATTTTTGGGAGGTGTACCTATACTTTTACTTGAGTTTGATTTTCCAGTACTTTATACAACACTGCAAGATATATGGAATTATGAAGGAAAGAAAAAAGTTTAAATAACTCGAGTCCACCTAGAGCCACAATTAGAAAAACGCTCAAGTGTCACTACATATCTTACAGATATCATTCTAGACTTGCCAGACAACAAAAGAGGTGCATAGAACTCTTTTCAGCTGCACATTCACATACATATGTACACATTTAACCCCCATACAGCAGGTCTGTGTGCTCCTGCATCAGTTATTGTACAGACAGGACAGTGGAGCACCTGCCACACCTATCAGACAGAAGGACAGCAGAGTCACAAGATGCAGATGTACACTTATTACTGAAATCTGTTTAGGCAAGTAAAATATCAAGCATAATCTTGTAATAATACAATGAGTAAAAAAATAAATAAACAAGACTCTCCCCTCTGTCCTCCTCTGTGATATGCAGAGATTAATTACTCCTACAATCCTTTATTGCATTACGTGCTACATATTGTGACCAGTTTAGTGCTTTCATGAACTTTTTCAGTCTGAATATAAACCGTAGTAGGCCTGCATGTAATTTCATTGCATTTCAGTGTGCAGTCTTTTTAAAGGAACATATATTGTGCTTGTGTCTGCTCTACGGTTATAATCTACAACTCCTGTGGATCATTATGTTAGAATTTGCACATTTTAAATCAAAATAACTTAACAGAACAAGTAAGCCCTCTGACTCCGTGTTAGAAAACTGTGGTGCCCAGTGGGAGCTGATGTCGCTGTAAATTCCAATGAATAGCTGCAGATCAAGAAGTGGATTTTTTTTTTTTTCATTTAGTACCAAAATGATGTGATGTGATTAAAAAAATACAATTGGATAACAAAATAAATACAGAGCAGCTGAAAGTAAGTGATTAAAGTTCTCAAACTCATGCACAAATTAAATATAAGTTTGAGAGGGCAAATGAGAAGGGGAAAAACTATAACATGATTAAAAGCTCTGAAAAGTCGATTTTGCAGAAGAGGTCTGCTTTAAGAAGAAATGAGACCCCACCACTGTTGATTTTCAGACCATTCTTGTAAGTGATAAGCTGGACTCAGGGATGATTGACAGTTGGTCTCCCCTCCGCTCCTCCTACTTCTCGTAGTGCTCTGCACAAGACCTGCTTTAGCTGCTTTCAAATAAACTGCTGCTTTTTACTAATACTCCAGGGCAGTGGTTCTTAACCTGGGTTCGATTGAACTCGAGGGGTTCGGTGAGTCAGTCTCAGGGGTTCGGCGGAGGTCAAGACACGCACCCGACTCATATGATTCATGAGAAGAAGTCACACTGATTTGCAGTAAATATTCATTATTATTGTCGCCTCATGGAAATGTTAAAAACTATAAATAGCATAAATACATAAAAAGCATAAAAAGTTCATTATTGGAATACATAAGGTTAAAAATGAAAACCATTTCAGTGTGGTAGTCTTAAAAAAGGTCATGTCTTTGTAAAAAGGTACGTAATTTGTTGTGAGTTCATACATTTTATTGGTTTTGTTCTTTGAACACGATGTTAATGCACAGTTCATTTTGTGCACCAGTAAAAAAATATACCTATGTCTTGAATTTGAAAAAAAAATATAAATATATATATAAAAATCATATTTTATTTTTCAATAAAGAAGGGTTCGGTGAATGTGCATATGAAACTGGTGGGGTTCAGTACCTCCAACAAGGGTTACTGTGGCAGAAATTAATTTTAAAATGATCGTTTATGGTCAATATTGTCTTCATCAATATCACACTTCAAAATGTGTTATTGTGACAAGCCTTGAACATGGAACAGACTACAGGTTTGATTGGTACAAATAAATAAAATAAAATAAAAAATAAAATAAAAAACCTGAGACATTTCAGTTTTTTGTTTTATTTATTTCAAATCACACTTGAAACAGTGGCTAAAGGAAAACCAGACTTGTGGACACTTTTAATGTTTTAATGTTTTAATGTTTTAATGTTTAATGTTTTAATGTTTTAATGTTGGTGTTATTGTCAGCTGTCATTGTTTTTATTGTTTTTCCTGTGGTGTCACCTGCCTTGGGACTACAGATGGAAATTAGCATTCTTGCTATAATCTGGCATATTTACACTGCAATGCTGCAGATGTTCATTAATATGCACTGTCCCTATTAAATAAATAAAAAAAATAAAAAAATAAAACATTGAAGGAGTGAATCTTAAATGTAGAGATATCAATTTGCATTTTTTTTTTTCATTTTTTTTTTTTTTCATTTAGGCTACTTTTATTTGGTCAATGTATATAACTCATTACAGTCTACATACATTATATTCAGTCTGATGCCATAAAACAAAACATTCAGTATGTAGAACTTCACAATCAAATAAAACACTTGTAAGTCAATGAGCAGGTGTAGGCAGAAGCTAAAGCTTATTGTGCCTACCCTTGTCTCCACTCTTAATTTGAAACCTCTTCTGTAGTTTACTTATGAAAATGTAAGGGGAAAAATCATTATATTTGCATATATAAATGTCATATAATAATATTAATTATTATATGTAACTATTATAATTTTATGTGTAAAAATTGCCCAAATTGTATTAAAAGAATGTTGGACGTCAGGCATAAAGAGCAGCATGTGCGCAGCTGCTATCATCAGAAACACATGCAGGGTTTGTTTGCTAAATAAGGTCTCAAGTTTCACTCATAAACGGTGAGAAAACAGTAATTCACTTTCCGTGATTTGGATTATAAAGATGAAACAGAATAGAGGAGAGAAACAGAAGAGAAAAGGTGAGGAGCTGGATCAGAGAGAGTGGAAGTGGGGCCAGACGCACACACTGGACTTTTAGACAAATTATGCACATTTAAAACATTGGAAAGAAGACAAAATGACAGGCTGTAACTGCTACAGGATTAGCTTTTGGCCCGTCAATTAAAATACGCTTGCGTTATCATTAAGATAAACCCAACTTTTGATTACGCTATATCGATGTACTGATTCTTGGCACAGCCCTATATTCCATTCTTCTTCTTCTTCATATACTAATGCAAGCTTGTAGTCATCCTTGCACTGGACATGTCTCTGCAGTCCATGGCTCATTGAAATAGTATTAAAAGACTATTTAACGTGGATGTTAACGTCACTGAGACAGAAGTCAGAGCAGGACGGTGCAGAAGGAGCCAAGAACAGCCGCCTTACACTGGTTTTTCTATTGGCTTTGAAATGAAGCCACTCATATTATCATGTGTATCCCACACCAGAGTAGAAAGAGGAGGCCAGGTGTGAGCGTGCGTAGAAGAGAGGTGTAATGAAGCGTGAGAGGTTTGAAAGAAGAGAGGAGTGAGAGAAGAGGCAGAGAGGAGAGAAACCACAGAGAATGAAGAGAGAAAGGAGAGAATTACATGGTGACTGAATCGTAGGTAGTAGACCAAGGAAATACAGATGCTGTTTAGTGGGACTAAAAACACCTAAACTCTGCCTACAGAGACATTTCATATCGAGTTGCCAAACTGGGCAGTACCTTGAGGACTAAAGGAGAGAGTGAGGGGGGCGGAGTCTGTAGGTATAAGGAACATTGTGGTTGTTCTAACCAGTGACGGACTGGACGGTCTGGCATTTGGGCACATGCCAGAATGGCCGCAGCCCCGACAATGCCCACCACGGCTCCGAAACCGCAATGCCTCGGCCCTCCCGCTAGGTATTCGGTCGTTACGTGCCTCCATCGTCTTAAAAATTCCGCTCTATTTCTGTAATTGAAAGGACCCGTTCAGTATTTATACCCCTTACAACTACATACATATGACAGTGACGGTGGCACTGTGATGATGTGTTTAAAGGAAAAGTAACGTTTTTTTACAATCTGAGCCTTCTTTCGGCAATAAAACAAGTAGTTTTACTCACCCATAGCAGTCTGGTGTCAATTGGAGTGGTATCGCAGAAGTTATGTTGTAGCCGTTCTGTTCTACTAATGATCCCGTATCCGTTAGCGTGAGTGCTCGGGGCATTACTTTGCGGTGTCCAAATAACACAAACTTTAGCACTTTTCAAATCACAGAAGATCGCTGTGTAAGGGTAGACTTTTAGTGGATTCCAAAACGGCCTGAAACCCGATATGCAGCTATAGTTTCATTTGATGACGTCATCAGAGAGGACAGTGCGCATGCGTGAACTCAGCTGTTTTGTAAACACCGCTAGTCCGAAAGAAGCTAACACCGCTCTGAACTTTACTTTTCTGTTGCGATATCGGGTTTCAGGCCGTTTTGGAATCTACTAAAAGTCTACCCTGACACAGCGATCTTCTGTGATTTGAAAAGTGCTAAAGTTTGTGTTATCTGGAGACCGCAAATCAGTGCCCCGAGCACTCACGCTAACGGATACGGGATCATTAGTAGAACAGAACGGCTCCAACATAACTTCTTCAAAACTGCTCCAATTGACACCAAAGTGCTATGGGTGAGTAAAACTACTTGTTTTATTGCCGAAAGAAGGCTCAGATTGTAAAAAAACGTTACTTTTCCTTTAAGGTATTTCATTATTTTATTTTGCTGGGATATTTCTTCCTACGATGTTAAAAATGTGCAGAGTTTGAAATAAAACAAATATATCTGTATGTTGTATTTGTTTGCAACCTTATGGAAATTTCCCACGGCCGCCCGCATTGTCGAGCTCACGCTACCATGATTTGACCAATGTCTGTCCGAGTTGCTACCAAGAATTGACCAATCACGTCACTAGTTGCTACCAAGAATTGGTAGCGCTCGCATATGAAGTGGAAAACACTTTATACAAAAGACAATAGTAAACCTTTTCGAGGAAGTTAGTACAACACAACATTTAATCACTTTCATGAGAAATAGAACGGTGAAGATTGTGGTCGTGTGGTCAAGTTAGTCAAAGTAGAAGAGGAGACAGACGGACGGTCGGATACTTAGCATTATAGTTTAGTAAAATGAATTGAGGAGGAGGCACTAAACGACACAAGGGGGGAGCGATCGGGTTACGGAGAAGAGCATTTATTAACAGCATGAAGGTAAGCTACTTTTTTTTATTATGGCTGGGTTGAGCATTGATTTCCATGATTTTAATGCAGTTGTTTAATGCATGTAGCCCACTGTTTTGGTGTTTTATTCTGCGCGGTTCTGTGTTGGCATGTTGTGGTTGTGGACTAAAGTCACGATTGATGGGTTAATCTGTGCGTAATGTATGGCATTGCATGTGTCCATAAATGCTTAATGTATAAATGCTTCATGTGTGGGGTTGTCAGACCTAAGACCCCCCCCCCTTCCACGGTCTACGGGTACGGGGCCGCTTGTAGGTGCAAAATGCCAGTCCGTCACTGGTTCTAACTAACAGATATTCACATTTCAAACTCCGCTCCAGCAGCCAGGTGTGTTTGTGATCAGAAACACCTTGCTGTACTCAGGGTGGTCTTTCATGATGTCACCAATTATTGGTAATTGCAGAGGTCACTGAAGGCAGCATAAACTTAAATGAACAGAACGTAGAGGGCACTGGCTGTTCAGACAGGAGGACAAAAAGGGAGAATGGAGGGAGGGGTCTGGGCATACAAGGAACAATGTGATTGGTTTAACAGGTATCCACATTTCAAGCTCCGCCCCTACAGCCAGGTGTTTGTGGCTGAAATCGTTGCAATCCTACATGACGTCACAGAGTACAATGGAGATTTTTGAACACAAAGCTGCAAATATACCTAGTTTGCACTAAAATTGCCAACAATGAACTAGAAATAGTACAAAATATTATTAAAACATCAAAAAAAGTTGATTTAGCATTTAGTTTCACCTTAGTTTCACTTTAAAAGAGGTGCATTGTGTATCTTCATGGAGACCAAACCAGACCAAGTTACAGATCTCTGCAGAGACAACATCACTCATAGTCAGAATACCTGTTTTTTTGTTTGTTTGTTTGTTTGTTTAGGTATTTTTGAGCAATAAAACCACCTGTAATTTAATACATTCACAGTGGAGCTGTTTAATGTCCTATTGTAGAACATTCCAGACAGTGCAGTGACATATCCATAGAAAGAAGAAGGTGACGAGCCCCCATTCGAAACGTTACATAGTGCACCTTTAACATAGTTGTACTATTCAAACAATCCATGGCAAGTTCTCTTTAGGATATTCACAGTGTCTTCATTCAAACTTCACCGATACTGAAACTAAAAATACCCAACTTAGCTCATATCATTTATAGACAACGACACAGTAAAAACGTCCACATGCCAGGTTAAAATCCATGAATGCTGATTTAGATCTTAAGTAAATAAATCCATTTGAAATTTTGATGCACCAGAATTAGATTAGTTTTGAATCTAAATGACAAAATTCAATATTTGATTCATTTCCCTGGTTGATGAAAAAACGCTGCATTTGAATACTCCCATTCATGTAGTCGAACCCAAGCCTGACCAATCACCCTGAGAGCGGAGGCGGCAGACGCGTGCCCAGTAGTGGGGGTTATAAAAGACCTCCATTCACTCACTGACACAATATTCAGGCGCAACTTCCCCAGCGAAAACATGGCAGGTTTGAAGAGAAAACAATCGGCCCTCCCTTACAGATTCCTGCTAATGTGCCACGAGTAGAGAGGAGCTGAGAGGAGGAGAAAGGAGAGTGAGAGGAGGAGAGAGGAGCCGAGAGGAGGAAAGGGGAGCAAAGAGGAACTGAGAGGAGGATAGAGGAGCTAAGCGGAGGAGAGAGGAGGAGCGAGGAGCTAAGAGGAGGAGAGAGGAGGAGAGAAGAGCAGAGATGATGAAAGAGGAGCTGGAAGCAGGAGACAGAAGCTGAGAGGAGGAGAGAGGAGCATAGGAAATGGCCGTCTGCCCGTCTAGCACCTTTGGGAACATTGGGGAGTCTGGACGTGGGTCGAAGCCTGCCAGGTCTACCATCAAGTCTTGATTTAAAGTCAGTGATTTCTAACCTGGCTCATGTTAGATTGATGTATGCATCACTCTAAATTGAGTTCTACACATTTATCAGTCTGGAGTGGCCAGGTCTGGACTGGGACAAAAAAATGGCCCTGGCATTTTTGGCTTAGACCGGCCCTTTATAATTAGTCCTGGTTTAGTCCTGGTTCAGACCTGATTTAGTCCTGGTTTAGTACTGGTTCAGACCTGATTTAGTCCTGGTTCAGACCTGATTTAGTCCTGATTTAGACCTGATTAGTCCTGGTTTAGTCCTGGTTCAGACCTGATTTAGTCCTGATTTAGACCTGATTTAGACCTGATTAGTAGTCCTGGTTTAGTCCTGGTTCAGACCTGATTTAGTCCTGATTTAGTCCTGATTTAGATGTAATTAGTCCTGGTTTAGTCCTGGTTCAGACCTGATTTAGTCCTGATTTAGTCCTGATTTAGATGTAATTAGTCCTGGTTTAGTCCTGGTTCAGACCTGATTTAGTCCTGATTTAGTCCTGATTTAGATGTAATTAGTCCTGGTTTAGTCCTGGTTCAGACCTGATTTAGTCCTGATTTAGTCCTGATTTAGACCTGATTAGTCCTGGTTTAGTCCTGGTTCAGACCTGATTTAGTCCTGATTTAGTCCTGATTTAGATGTAATTAGTCCTGGTTTAGTCCTGATTTAGACCTGATTAGTCCTGGTTTAGTCCTGGTTCAGACCTGATTTAGTCCTGATTTAGTCCTGGTTTAGTCCTGGTTCAGACCTGATTTAGTCCTGATTTAGATGTAATTAGTCCTGGTTTAGTCCTGGTTCAATCCTGATTTAGTCCTGGTTCAGACTTGATTTAGTCCTGATTTAGATCTGATTAGTCCTGGTTTAGTCCTGGTTCAATCCTGATTTAGTCCTGGTTCAGACCTGGTTTAGTCCTGGTTCAGGCCTGATGTAGTCCTGGTTTAGTCCTAGTTCAGTTCTAAATTGTGGGCCAGTCTCTAAGTAAAAAAAAAGAAGGAAAAAAAAGAAGGGCATTGGCCCCTAGGACTGTCGGCCCACCGGGAAAATGCCCGGTATGCCAAATTACCAGTCCAGGCCTGGGAGTGGCTCTCGTTGATGAATATTTGAATCTGACTGGTGGACGTGTCATAATGATTGAACAAGTTCAGAAAATGAACTTTTGTTAAAGGTCCTATATTACCCAGAATTCACTCTTGTGAGCTTTAAGTGATGTTATACTGTTGTTACCTCTACAAAAACGTACCCACAGTGGTGTTTTGTTTCATTTACACATGTTTGAGTAATCCTCCATTACTACATCTCAAAAGCTCAAAATGCTCCACTTTGTGATGTCTTATACTGGTAGTTTTCAAGTTAACACCTTTAGTTCAGCAGATCCAGATGATTGTAGTGAAGGTTTATAGAATTATAATACGGTGGAGCACTTCCTGTATTACCACATGACATCACAAGGTGTTTTCTGTTTGAAAGAAGAACAACTCAGCCTAAATATGCAGATTTGTGTGTTAGATGAGGATAACAACATTATAAAAAAGATCAGAAAACAGGGCAATAGAGGCCCTTTAAATCCAGCACAGACATCTTTCTATTCCACAAATGCACAAAACGCTTCCCCTCTGAACAGTTTTCACTAAAATCGGCTGAAATGCATCGGTCAGTGTTGCCATGTTTGTTTTGTTTGGGCATTCGCTTTTGGCTTCAAAACACAACGCTGCCCTGTGACTGATCTTCATTTTTATGCTATTATTCTTCATTGCACAGCTGTCAACCTGGATAATCCCCCAGCTATGTACTCCTGTCCATGAAACTCACTGATAAATGTGGACAATGGAGACAATAAAGCAGATCTTATCCTTGTAACCTGCATAAAGTCTACTGTGTTATGGCAGAAGATTTACAAACGTATAACGTATGTACAAAGTCACCGTTGTCTACACCCATGTTCTTCAAGCCAGCCATTCAGAATTGTACCTTTCCTGAAATCAATAGTTGTGTCAAGTTTGGATATTCCAGTAATTTCACCGAATTTGTAGGTCCCTGTACATTCTTTACTCCACCCAATTTACCTATAACACTTTGACACGTCCAACAAGCTCTTAGCAAACACATTTCCCCACTAGAGAACCCGCGTTTCCCCTTGCCCTTTTCATTCATTACGAAAGACGATCCCCAAAATTCCAGTATTATTCCTGATGCATAAATCACCTCTCTACGTGAAAGATCATTTGACTTTCCGTATTTATTTTTCTGGCAGTTTGTCCGGAGAGGATAGGCTAGCGGATTCAGGCTAAGTTTTGGCGTGTATGCTAGCTAGGTGCATTCATTAATTATAGTGTGCAAATGCGCATTACAGTAGCAGAGTGGGGAGCAGTTAGCGTAGCATGGGTCTCGTCTTCCACACTGGCGGCAGACATGTTTGTTTGTGAGGGGCCCGAGGTGTGAGGTGATGGGACCCAGAGGAGCACATCCACGGTAAGAGCGAATTTGTACAGACGCAGGGATTTCGTGTTTTGGGGGTGAATTTAAGAGAAGGGCAAATATTGAAATGTGTTTTGACTGGGAGCTATCCGGCATTCAGGAGGATTCGTTGAATTATGAGTTTTGGAAAACCTTAATGTCTGTTTGACTAGACCTGGGCAGTGGTGGATGAAGTACTTAGTCTGGGTACTGAAAAGTACAGATACAGAGGCAAAAAGTTACTCAAGTAAAAGTATTACATGAAAAACTCAACTCAAGTAAAAGAATTAAATGTGTCCGTTTTCAAAATATACTTTTAGAGTAAAATGTAAATAGTAAACAGTACGAAGTATTTCAGACACATTTTGATAAATGTGCCCAGCCACGGAAAAAACAGTCACAAGTCGTCCCGGAGGCGTTTTGAGTTATTCGCAGATTCTGAAAGTGTAGATTCTAAACTTTCCAACGATGCCTTACACATGGAAATCTGAGAACATTTGAAGAATTTGTGGCCATTTATCCGTAATCCGAACGTCCCGTGTCCCTTGTCAAAGTAGAATTTACAGTCCATTTTCACTGTCCTTATCCTCTTGAAATGTGTAAATATTCACGAGGTTTGCTCACAGCTGATAGGCGAACAGGCAAAAACACAACAACGCTACTCGTCACGTGATTGGGCAGCAGCGGCAGTCTGGTAATTTATACATGTCCCCTTTCTTTCTGAAAAACAAGCCAATTTGAAATACAAAATATACGCTTTTAACGCAACTAATGCTGTTATCTGAAACATGGAGTGGCTTCTTCATGATCTCAACTAGCACATTCTACAAAAAAACGAAAATCACACATTTTGAAAAAACAAACTTTAAACGCGATTTTCTCGGTTTCACGAATGCCGACATGTGACTGGTTTTCTCGTGGCGGGTCACAAATGTATGTAAATGTAAATGTAGTGATACTGATGAAAAATTATACAGATTTTAGTCAACAGTGTCAATTCTAATTTACTGAGTGAAACTGAAAGATGGTGATTAAAAAAAGGTTGCGGTAGCACAAGTCGCAGGTGAATTACGAACAAATTTAATTAAAAGTTCATATTTTTGTCAATCATGAGTCAACTTACATTTAAAGCAACTTCATCTCACCAAAAAGCTTCACATGAAACTCAATTAACTAGTCAAAAGTTAAGACATTAACACCATGATTTTTCTGAAATGTAACATTACTCTGGACAAAAAAAAGTTGCTTCTCTTAACAACAGGTCACAGCAGTTTGACAATTACATTTAATTGTATTCATCAAGCATAACAAATCCTACAAAAATAACCTCTAGCAAAGGGAACTGAAGTTGGATATCAACTTGTAACACCAAAATATTTGTTTATGTGAGCATGAAAATCACCATATGAAGTTATCAATCAATAAATAAAAGATACACTTGTATCTTTCCTTGCACTTGTGGAAAACTTTTTTATTGGAGTTGCAGAGGGACAATACTGGTAAATCTATGCCTGTAACCTGTAATCTACAAGTGAGAGCCAAAATTATTCAAAAGGGTTTTCTCGGTTGTGCTAAAGACGGGGTTTTTATGCAAAATCAACTTTTTGGAGCTTTCTAAGAGGTTATAACGTTCCCCTATCAAAAACATGCCTGAAGAGGTTTTATACGTCAACCATGCATATCTGAGTAATCCTATAGTTAGCTGCAAGATTCTGTCCCATGCTGATTCCACAAGCCAATATTCATAAACACTTAAAGGAGAATTAACGTTTTTTACAATCTGAGTCTTATTTCGGTAATAAATCAAGTTGTTTTACTCACCCATAGCACTTTGGTGTAATATGGAGCACTTCCGGAGATGTTTTAGATTTGCGATCTCCGTAATGTGAGTTCTCGGGGCACATGTTTGCGGTCTCCAAATAACACAAACTTTAGCACTTTTCAAATCATAGAAGCTCGATGTCTTAGTCTACACTTTCGTTTGAGTCAAAAGTGGCCTGTAATCCGAGATTTAGTCATAGTTTCGAGTAGATGAGGACGCCAGTGCGCATGTGCGGAGTCACGGCTTATTTCGCTCTCAGCTCTCGGGACCCAAACATGAAACGCAAAGCTGTAAATTATGGCTAAATCTCGGATTACAGGCCACTTTTGACTCAAACGAAAGTGTAGACTAAGACATTGAGCTTCTATGATTTGAAAAGTGCTAAAGTTTGTGTTATTTGGAGACCGCTCCGGGCATATATTACATGCTAACTCGCGTTACGGATATCGTTAATCTAAAACATCTCCGGAAGTGCTCCATATGACACCAAAGTGCTATGGGTGAGTAAAACTACTTGTTTTATTGCCGAAATAAGGCTCAGAATGTAAAAAAAAAAAAACCCGCTAATTCTCCTTTAAATCTATCAGAAAAATGACTTAAAGGGACAGTGTGTAAGATTTTTACCCGTTAATTACTGAAATTGAAGATACCCATTCAAAAAAACATTGTTTTCCAAGCCTTTTCACTTCCATCATGAAATCAAAGTATTCTTTTGGACTTAGATATAGTCACATAAAAGGGGGATCTTCCCCATATAGAGGCAGCCATTTTGAATACGAGAGCCGCAGAAGGACATTTGGGCTCCGCCTTCGCCTTCGGCAAGGCTTGTGGTTTTGGGTAAACAACACAAGCATGCTGCCGGATCAGACTCGTAATGGATCTAACACGTGTTTTGGACTAAATTGTTTTACTGGATTTTATTCGCTTACGGACAAATTGAGAGCAAGTTTATGGTGAAATACAGAGTTTGACCTGTGCAAAGCATTCTAAGGTAAGCTAACCTCGTTTTGTGCTTTTCCGTATAAAAGCCCCATGTGCTTGGGGAGTGATTGTTTTGCAGGGAAATGAATTGCATAGTCAAAAAGAGGAGACTGTAAGGTTTCATTTGATGTGTAGAGTGTCATGGTACATGATCGGGAATGTGTGTTTTCATGAGAAAAAATAAATAAATAACGGGGCCGCGTTTTATTTATACAGTAGCAGCGCGCGGCTCGTGCGCGGGTGACCCTCGAGATCTGCCGTAGCTAAAACAGAAAGTGCAATAGCACCATCCACCTATGCGCCACGAATCCTACACACTGGGGCTTTAAAAGTAGTGAAATTGCAGCAAAATCATTTTACTTTATCTTTAAATAAACTACCTCTAGATGAGAATTATGCAGTCTCAGAACTACACGTAGTACATAATAAATCTGAGAATAAGATGGAAAAACCTGGTATAAGTTTTAAAATCTTGGCCAAATCAGAGAAATTTGCAGTGTACAATAGGAGGAGGAATAATATTCATACTGTACATCATAATTGTTTTCCCATTCTCAATATTTTAGGATTGTACATAGTATCTTAATTTTGTCTAATAAATTTGTTTAATTGAAACATCATCCTTGTTGTTGAACACACATTTTTTATTATTGGTAAAACGAGGAAGAAAAATCAGCTAAAATCAGCATCATTTTATATCTGATTCAGTATTGCTCATAATGTGGTCCTCCCCTCCCAGAGCACTCCCCTGTGTGTTCGCTGCAGTCAGCTGGCAGCAGAAGAAGGCCTCTTTGACTCGGGTGGAGGGCAGAGGGGTGGGGGGTCCTGGGCAGCAGAGGGGTGGGGGGTCCCGGGCTGCAGAGGAGTGGGTGTGAGGGGCGAGGGGGGGTCTCAGTGCAGTGGAGTCTGATAGTCTGCTACTGCACACCAGCTTTTCCTCCTCTGGGTTTAATCGAGAGAGGGGGAGGGGTGTGAGAGTGGGTGAGGAGAGAAAAAAAGAGAGAGGGGTTAGGGTGGTAGAGGGGGTAAAGAGCGAGAGGAGAAGAGTGATTTGTGACAGCACATCTCCACCATGTGGCCTCAGAACTGAGAACTTTGCACATGTGACATCTAAGAAAGTATCAACTACCAACACTCAAACAGTGCAGATTTCTGTGGAATCAACAAATGAAGCACCAAACTCTTAAAGAATTAACATTTTTTTTTACAATCTGAGCCTTATTTCTGTAATAAAACAAGTTGTTTTACTCACCCATAGCACTTTGGTGTCATTTGGAGCACTTCCGGAGATGTTTTAGATTTGCGATCTCCGTAACGTGAGTTCTCGGGGCAAATGTTTGCGGTCTCCAAATAACACAAACTTTAGCTCAATGTCTTAGTCTACACTTTCGTTTGAGTCAAAAGAGGCCTGTAATCCGAGATTTAGCCATAGTTTCGAGTAGATGAGGAGGCCAGTGCGCATGTGCACAGCTTATTTCGCTCTCAGCTCCCGGGACCCAAACATGAAACGCAAAGCTGTAAGACGTTTGGACCATCGTGTTTGCAGTACCCACTTCAGTCAGGACGATTTTTTACCAGCAAAAGAAAAGAAAGAAGGCCAGCGGATTCAGCGCACGATTCTGAGAAGTAATGTGAAACCAATGGCTGTTCTCTGCTGCTCCTAAAACTGTCTCTGATTCATTCTTTCTGTATCCATTCTGTCTCCTCATCCGTATACTCCTCTTCAGTCCTCAGTCCTCCATAAGTCCTCTTCAGCCTCAAAGTCCGAATCTTTTGCCATGTGTCGCTCGCAATAGAAAAGTTGCGTCTTCTTATCTGCAAAACAGCTGGGACTGAGCGCATGCGCACTGTCCTCCTCATCTACCCGAAATTATGGCTAAATCTCAGATTACAGGCCACTTTTGACTCAAACGAAAGCGGAGACTAAGACATTGAGCTTCTATGATTTTAAAAGTGCGTACATATGCCCCGAGAACTCACGTTATGGATATCGCAAATCTAAAATATCTCCGGAAGTGCTCCATATGACACCAAAGTGCTATTGGTGAGTAAATCAACTTGTTTTATTACCGAAATAAGGCTCAGATTGTAAAAAACGTTAATTCTCCTTTAACTCGGGTAAAAGAAGTTATATATTGTTTGAATTATACGAGAATTTTTACGTCTTCAACATTTGATAGACACGTGATTCAAATTAGCAGCTGTGTTTGGACTGTCCCAAATTGTCTGGATGGAGGTTTTTCATGCTCTATGGTCCAATTCCAGACCGGGACTGGCTGGCCAGACAAATAATTTTATATAATTGTCATTTCAGTCCTGTTACTTGTTATGTATAAACTTTCCGTATGCAATAATTGTAAAATATATACATGTAGTTCTGCTATATGAACCTCAGGTCGTCCAAAGTGTTCCTGACAGGCCCCAGCAGACATCCTTTTACTTTGGGGCCGGCCGTAAAACTAATGACAAAATTGGAACAATCTGCCTTTTCAATGGCCATTTTTATTCCCCAAATGTAGCGATCGCCACTCTAATTTGTCCTGTGGGACCCGGCGCGCTCCCATAAAGCCACATTAGGCCTGGGAATAATGAGCAGGATTCAGAGCAGGTCCAGCACAAGCCCCGCCTCCTCGGACCGTCCCACCAATGAGAGCCCATGTGACACTGGGGGCAAGGTAACAATCATCTTTGTCAGAGTCCTGTAGTTACTTGCTATGTTAAGTTATAGCTCTGTTTGGTGATTTTTGACCTTGACGATAAGCACGTTTGACACTTCGATTCAGTCTGTTTTTGCACCCGCTGAGCTCAGAGCTGTACTTTGACAATTATGTAACGCTACGATCATTGGTCTCTGCACTAAATGTCTGACTTTGGGTCAATGTGGAGTTTACTGTGTTTTCTAACTGAAATGGAAAATGTATATAGTGGCAAAAAGCTCACTGGAAACATCATTATGAAAGTGAATATTATGCAAAATAGACTTTTTGGACTTTTCTACCATGTTATAACATTGTTCCTTCATCAAAAATATAGCTGTTTTACATGCCATACAAGCATGTTTCAGTAATCCAACCATCCCTTCCAGGCACTGTTCAAACCTTCCTTACAGTTAGCAGTACAAGCGTCAAAAATGAAACTGAAACTTATTAAACAATGTAGAGAAAGTTTCAATGGTGGTCACACCGATTTTGCAATCACAGTGTCCAGATGACCACAGTTGAAACCTTCTCTGCACCACTCCTGGACGAATGAGGTAATAGATCATTTTGTTAAACATGTTAATACCTTGTTTTTGGTAAAGGTAGCATTTTTAAAACAACAAAATGTAATATAGTGATCGAAATGTTATTTGTTAGCAAATAGTACCCCAAAAGTCAGTATTAAAGACCTATTTCAAGTCCATTGAAACAGCCTAAGGTGTGACTCGGGTGACAATCCACACATTAGTCCAGGAGTGTCAAACTCATTCTGGTCCGGGGGCCATATCCAACCTACTCTGATCTCAAAGGGGCCGGATCTGAAAACTCATGGCATATATACCCCAAAAATAGCAATAAGTCCAAATATTTGTGCACAATTTTCTCATTTTTGACATTTTGCTAATGAGGGTGTTACGGTCAACAGTCAAAACGATGGTCCTTTAAGAGCGTTTGGAAAGAGGCGAGTCTTCATTTGTGCTGCTCTGGTGGGAAAAGCAGAAAAGCGGCGCAGAAAATTACCAATATTTTAATAGAAAATTTTAATATAATTGAAACATTTTAATAGAAAATTAGACGAAGGCCAGATTAAAGGTCCCATGGCATGAAATTTTCACTTTCTGAGGTTTTTGAACGTTAATGTGAGCTCCCCTACCCTGTTTAGCCCCCCCCCCCCCCATGGTTAAAAGTTGCGAAATGTCTAAACTGAGCATTTGCGATCCTTTTCTGCGTTACAAAAAATTGGAGATCAAACGGGCGAGTTTGAACAAGGCACCTTATTGACGTCAGATCGAAAAAAGAAATGCAAAAGCAGTTCCACCCCCGTCTGTCTGTACTCAGCGTCTCTGTAAATCACGCCCAGAGAGTTTGGACTGCGAATGCGCTAGGCAATGCGAAATGCGTTTTTTTATTTGCCTGGAGGCACGTCCGAGTGTTTCTAGGCTCGGAAGTCCTTTATCTGAGCCTCTGGACCTTTAAACAGCAGTGGTTTAATTTTATTTTCTGTGGAAATGTGTTTATTTTTCAATGGAACGCTTCAAATCTCTCCCCCGTGCAAAAACAAGGAAATGGATCAGAGGGCACAGCTGACAGCAGAGAGTTTGGCCACGCCCCCACCCTCTATTATTGGCCAGCTCTTTTCTCCTCATTTGCATTCAAGCAACAACGCCCATTATGACCTGTTCTGAGGGAGAAAAAATACTCTTTCTCATCTTATCTCTGTTTCTCATGCACTGAGTGTTGATTTTGAAGAAGGATTCATTTACAGTATTAAGGAACCATTAAGGAGCCATATAAAAGCATCAAGAAGTACCATGTCATGGGATCTTTAAAGGTCTTGGAGGGTCGGATCTGGCCCCCGGGCCACATGTTTGACACCCCTGCCTTAGTCCAATGGACTTTACTCATCACAGATCCTACTTACTGTAAACTATAGTGTGTTCATTTCAGTTTAGACTGAAATCTAAACAGTAAGTATAAAATACAGGGAGATATCATTCTGGATTTGCCAGACAGATATTTAAGGCAGTGGGTTACCAGGACCTTGCCAGAATTGATGAAGCTGCTTGGATGAGTCTTTTGTCCAGTTGACAGAATTCTCAGCTGGGCTTTTGTGTTGGAACCCACCTGGAAGACTGTGGGATTATTATTCATTTTGAAAATAGAATTCCAGTTATTTCTATTTATGACAACTGGCCATGTTAAATATTTGTCAGAGTGCTGGTAGTTACTGGTAGTTATATTTTTGCCTGTTTATTTTTGAAAATAACAGTGAGTGCATTTGACACTTAGATTCAAGCTGTTTTTGCACCCGCTGAGCTCAGGGCCGCACTTTTACCTGTAAATGTCTCCCCCTGAGTCACTGTGGAGTTTATTGCATTTTCTAACTGAAATGGAAAAGTGTTTATGGCCCCATGGCTCAGTGGAAATAGCCGTATTTAGCTAAGTTCATTAAACTACTAGTTTGGATAAATGTTCATTTTGAGAATATTGCATTTATAGTTATGATAAAAGTATTGATAGTGTTTAATCTTACATTTGACAGAGTAGTAGATGACTTTGTGGATTTACATTCTACCAACTAATACTTCCAGTTTACATTTAAAGGTGTATTGTGTAACGTTTTGGTTGGGGGTCCATCACCTGCTTGTTTCTGTGGATATGTCATTGTTCTGACTGGAATGTTCCACAGTATTAAACAGCTACCGTATATTTATTCAATTACAGGTGGTTTTATTGCTCAAAAATACATAGAAAAACAGGCATTCTGACTGTGAGCGGGGTTGCCATGTAACTTGGTCTGGTTTGGTCTCCAAGAAGGTAGAAAGTTTTAATGCCATACTGTGAAACTTTCTAGACAAAGCAATAATATCTTCATGGAGAAAAGCATTTGACAGACCCTCCACTAGAAAAGTTACACCATGCACCTTTAAATTGTATTATTTCATAGTAAATATTACATAAAAATACTTACATTTGGGGAGAGTAAGGTTAAGGTTTATGGTTTTCCTAGACAACTTTGTCCTCTGCATTTGACCCATTTTTCTGTGCAGCTTGTCAAGAGCAGTGGTGCCTGGGATAAGGAAGCTAATTGATCATTAAAGTTATGTTTTAGAAGACAGGGATGGGATTTAATAAGTTTTCTTCTTCCCACTCCTTTTCGAACAAAAAGAAAAGACAAATGTATTTGACTGTATATTGGTTACCTGTATTTATTTCCTTGTGTGAAATTAACAGTGTTGGGCAAGTTCCTCAAAAACTGTAATGCACTACTTATTACTTGTTACTGTCATTTTAAAGTAATGCCTTACATTACAATATTACTCTAAATAAAAAGTAAGGCATTACACTACTTTTGCATTACTTTAGTTACTCTCACCAAAATGACTGGAAATAAGGATTTGGCAATCTACAGTGCAAATCTCTCATGTGTCATGACTTTCACCTGCCATCCAGGAGGTTTTGGGAGCCTGCAGACTGAAAACCAACATGTTCAGTACTTGCTTCTTCGGTCGGGTCAACATCAGTTTCGGCCGCTTTGTTGGGGTTGTATCGTTCCCTGTCCCATCCCCTCCTTTCCTGACTAATTTCGTGGTGCTATGGCACCTCTGCAAGTGCTTCGTCAAATTGCTTGTACTGCATTTCGACGTGGAAAGAGGTTTGGGATTCACACACAGTGTGCATTTAACTAAAATGTTCTTGGAGTCCTTATTTTGAACGAAGTGAAAGTAGTGGGCGTATGCCCATCTTGAAAAGGAGCTAGCACTATCCGATTCTTCTGGTTCTGTCATCCTTTGTCAGTCTGCCAGTTCAAGACAAAGTAAAAGGAAATGTAATGTTCTGCGCGGACTTATCAGATTCAGTAGATGATCTCGCGGTGATCCGCGAACTTTGTATGAAGAAAATGCAAAACCCACAAAAACAAAGCAGGTTAAAAATGCATTGTAATGTGCGTTACTGGCATTGTAACGAGTAATATATTACCGATTTTCTTCCCTGTAATGCGTTACATTACTGCGTTACACCAAAAAGTAATGCATTACAGTAATTAATTACTTTTGTAACGAGTTACTCCCAACACTGGAAATGAATGAATGGGTGCAAATCTCCATAATCTCGAGCTTGGCTTGGTCAGGACTACCATAGCTGGAGGAGCTTTTTACCTGTTGTGCATGTTTTGGTTTGATAGTGAGATCCATGCAAACTCCCCGCAGAAAGACCCAGGTGGTGCAGGAGTCAAACCCATAATCTTCTTGCTGTGAGGCGAAAATGCTAACAACTCCTCTATAGTGCCAGCTACCCATGCTTCACTCTCCATATGCATCTTTTTCTCACTGACCATTGCAGGCAAGGAACACCCCATCAAGACTGTGATTTTGCTCTTACCCAGTTTTTTTAAAGGTCCTATATTACATAAAATTCACTCTTGTGAACGTTTGGCCATGCTAGAATGTTGTTATCTCCTCAAAAACCTACCTGGAGTTGTGTTTTGTTTCATTCAGACATGTCTATTGTTAGTCTCTCTACATCTCCAAAACTCAAAATTCTGTGTTCCACCGTGTGATGTCATGTACTGGCAGTTTTTAAGTTAACACATACCATTACCTTTTGTTCAGTAGAGATGTTTCAGTTTCAGGTCTGAAATCATTCAAATGATTCTAGTGAAGATGTACTGCTAAAAGCAATATCTAGCTAAGTTAAAATGACTTAAATTAAGAACATTTTAGTTTATTTGAGTGGATTCAACTTAAATAAAATAATCTACAAATGGAATAAGTGTGTTTTTCTTAATTCAAGCGACATTAGAATTTGTGTAGCAAGATGTATTTTCATATTTTAAGTATAAAAAGTCTCCATTAGTAGATTGTTTTACTTGTCAAGTGAAATCTACTCAAATCATGATACAGCATTCTTAAGTCAACTCATTTTAACTTGGCTAGATTTTAGTTTTTGCAGCGTGTATGGAGTTTAAAAACCCAATGGAGCATTTCCTGTATTACCACTAGGAATGCAAATTATCGATTAATTCATTAATCTATAGTTGATTGACCTTATCGATCGACTTACGATTAACTGATAAGCGGCGTTTTTCACCTGAATTTTAGTGTTTAGGGTCTATAGTATACATAACACTGAGTCAAAAATATATCATAGTATTATTATATTGTATATTCCTCAATTAATTATTTCTTAGTAAAAAGCAGACAAATGTATTGATGCTGAATAACAAAATACATTCTTTATTGAAAATAAATTGAGGACTGGCTCAGTTGTTGCACTTGCAGCATGGAAATCTTGAAATTAAAAGGAACAGAAGAAATTAAATAACAGAATGTTCTTTAGTCTACATACAGTATTATGATGAAACCAGTGAATCCAGGCTATTTTTAGGACATTCTCAACATTTATTTTGAACTAAGGCATCAACAATATTTCTCTCCCTTAATCTGTGAAGGGTTACAGTACAAAATATAAATTTCACAGGGCCCCTGGACACAGCATAAAACATTACAGGACCAGAACAATCAAGAAATTATAAAAGCATGTAAGTTACATGCTTTTATAATTTCAAAAATATATGGTTCTAGGTCCAGCTCTACTGTGAGTTGTACGGCAACATCCAGAGAGGAAAGGGTTACATGATGTAACGCTATGGTCTTTCTCGCGAGTGGGTTCGCATCTCGTGTTCACATTCCAGAGTAGCGCCCTCTAGCGATTAGTTACAATTAATGCATTTTGTTCGGCCAACGTCTTGATCGACAATTAATTGTAAGTCGATTAATTGTTGACATCCCTAATTACCACATGACATCACGAGGTGGAACAGAGTGTTTTTTGTTTCTTTTATTCATGCATGTTATTCTAACATGCATGAATAAAAGAAAACATAAATCCAGGTATGTTTTTGATGAGCAAACAACATTGCAACAGATCAAAAATAAATAAATAACGCAATACGGACCCTTTAACCAATCCAGCCCTCCTGATAAAGCTTTATTCAGTACAGGTGGTCATGATGTTATGCCTGAATATATGTGGCCTTAAGTGACTGCTGGACTCTCACTCCTTGTCCAAAACTAGCTTACATTCACTGTATATTTAGTAGCATATTTCAACACTAATAGGTTTTCTCCCCTGCAGGTTTGGCTGTACTTTGGGCCAATTCCTCAGTCCATCTATCTTCGCCGCTCCGTCTCTTGGCTCACTCCCTCAGAGCCACTACAACGCCGGGTATTAGTTCATGTGCATCTCAAAGGCGAGGAATCCTACACAGAAATTAATCCATTGTAAATAGTGTATGCTTTAACTGGTTTGTGCGAGTTGTAAATACTCAAACAGTAGTTACACAAACAGTATTCAGTAATGAGCCAGTAAGTCAGTAAACAGTTAGAATCATATGGGTTCGTTTTCTGTTTTAATATTTCTCTCATTAAATTGTGAGCCAGATGTTTATATCCTTTGTCAATATGGGGTAGTCATACATATAAATCAGCATATGCTTTATTGGAGTGTGCATGTGAAGTCTTTATTGCAGCTATTAAGAAGAACTGTTTATGGACCGGAATTGCCGTACATGAGTAAATAGTGCGTCTACTTTATGGCTACATTTTTGATCGCAGTAACTTTTCTCTGTGACTATGTTGCGAGATCACATTATTATTCTGAAGATGTGTTTGGAATAATAGGTCCAGTCCTAAAGTGTGGCCTGTGGTCAAAACATGACTTGTTCTGCGAGCAGGTACTGACAGTTTTGCAAGATTAAAACATTTTAAGGGTCCTCTATTACACAAAATGGATTCTCGTGAGCTTTGAACCATGTTATAATGTTTGTTGTGTTTGGTTTCATTTACACATGTTTGAATAACCCTTTTTTATTAGTCGGTCTACATCTCCCAGGTTCAAAATGTTCCACCTTGTCATGTCCAGTAGTAGTAGTTCAAGTTAACAGTTACCTTTTACCTTTAGTTCATTAGAGATTGGCAGTTCCAGGGTTGAAATAATCCAGATTATCTGAAAATACTGTAATATGGACCCTTTAAAGATCCCATGACATGGTACTTCTTGATGTTTTTATATGGCTCCTTAATGGTTCCCTAATACTGTAAATGAATCCTTCTTCAAAATCAACACTCAGTGCATGAGAAACAGAGATAAGATGAGAAAGAGTCATAAATATCTCTCTCAAACACTTTATTCTGGGCGTTGTTGCTTGAATGCAAATGAGGAGAAAAGAGCTGGCCTATAGTAGAGGGTGGGGGCGTGGCCAAACTCTCCACTCTCAGCTCTCAGCTGATCCATTTCCGTGTTTTTGCATGGGGGGAGAGATTTGAAGCGTTCCATTGAAAAATAAACACATTTCCACAGAAAATAAAATTAAACCACTGCTGTTCAAAGGTCCAGAGGCTCAGATAAAGGACTTCCGAGCCTAGAAACACTCGGACGTGCCTCCAGGCAAATAAAAAACGCATTTCGCATTGCCTAGCGCATTCGCAGTCCAAACTCTCTGGGCGTGATTTACAGAGACGCTGAGTACAGACAGATGGGGGTGGAACTGCATTTGCATTTCTTTTTTCGATCTGACGTCAATAAGGTGCCTTGTTCAAAATCGCCCGTTTGAGCTCCGATTTTTTCTAACGCAGAAAAGGATCGCAAATGCTCAGTTTAGACATTTCGCAACTTTTAACCGTGGAAAGGGGGCTAAACAGGGTAGGGGAGCTCACATTAACGTTCAAAAACCTCAGAAAGTGAAAATTTCATGCCATGGGATCTTTAATGTTAAATGTAATACGGTGGTACTTTCAAAACAAAAGCAGGTGGGGGATCCTCTACCAGAAAACTACTCAGGGATTCTTTAATTATGTAATAGCACAATGTATAAAATTTGTATGAATTGTGAGCTGTGTTTTGCTACAGTGGTTATACTGAGCTGCCATGCTGCTCAAATGGTAGGCCTATAATATAAACTTATAGTATAAATCTTGCACTTATAGTATAAATCTTGCACTTTAGAATATGGCCTGGTGATTTATTTATACAGAAGTAAAGTGCCCTAAAAAATGGAATGTTTAATTTGGGACCGTGTTTCAGTGCATGTTTTCAAATGACAGAAAATAAACTAGTATTTTGTGAACAGTAAATATAGCTCCATATTCGTATCATAGTGAGCGTTTGGCAGGGCCTCAGTGCATTGGCCCCTGCTGTTCACAGAGCTAGGGCCAGCCGCTGCATTTGATTTGGCACTGCGTTAGGACTTAATGGAACGCTAACCATAACAAAGTGTTGTGCAGTTGGAAGAGAAATGAAGAAGGATGAGAGTGACATGAGGATACACCTAAGGTTACAAAGTACAAAAATAAAACTACAATGCTTAACTATGATTTTTAATGTATCTGTATTGTACTTAAATGTGCTTTTCTGGTGGAAGGTCCGTCAAATGCCTATGTTATTACTGTTATTATCTGTGGAGAGGCAATCCCATCAGTAAACCATCAGTAATTGAATAAATGTAAACAGGAGCTGTTTAAAGTTTAATTCAAAGCAATGACATATCCATAGAAACAAGCATGTGACGAACACCCAAACAAAAAGTTACATCACTACGTCATTACGTCACTACATTTAAGAGCAGGTATCTGTACTTTCTACTCCAGTGCATTTTAGATCTGGACTGGAAAGTAAAAAGTACTTTTCTTAATGGTTTGAGATCTGCTGAAATGACTGAGACTTATTTTTAGCACATTTAATTTGAGTTAACGTTCCAACTTCTTGAGCAAACCGAATAAACAAAAACACAAGCAGTGAGAAAAATTGAAAAAAAATCAAATGAATCACTTAAAATCAGCTAAATTCTTTATCAATATCACTACATTTGATGCTTTAATTCTTCTAAAAATCTCTGCAGAATGTTTACTTTTTACTCTTAAAGTATTCTGCATTTTTAAACAGGTACTTACTTCAGTAGATTTTCATGTGATTTTTTTAATCTTAATCTTTCGCTCCGTACCTTATAGTACTTATAGTGTACTTATAGTTAAAGGTGCACTGTGTAACTTTTCAGTGCTTGTCTCCATGGAGATGTAATTGCTTTTCCTTACTTGATTATCACAATGGCGACAAGTTACTGGGCAGATCTATGGAGAAGCAAGCCTGAATATAGCATGAACATGAACATAGTATGACTTCATGTTTGTCAAGGTATTTTTGAGCTATAAAACACATGTAATTGAATACAGTGGTCTCTCGCTCTATCGCGGTTCACTGTTCGCGGCCTCGCTGATTTTTTTTTTTTATAGTGTAACATTTTTTTTATAGGATAAAAGAAGAAATTCAATTTGTCAACTGGACAAAGTTTGTTTGGTCGAAAACGTTTCGCCGCTCATCCGCGCTGAGCTGACGAAGCCTCTCGGATGAGCGGCGAAACGTTTTCGACCAAACAAACTTTGTCCAGTTGACAAATTGAATTTCTTCTTTTATCATGGATTCTACCTGGACGACTGAGAGACTCTTCACACATTTTTTTTATAGTGTAACATTGTGTTCCGCATCCTGATTGGGTAAGAGACTAGACCAGGACTAAACGTGGACTAAACCAGGTCTAGACCAGAACTAAACCAGGTCTAAACCAGGTCTAAAGCTGGACTGGCCCTGGACTAAACCGGAACTGGACCAGGTCTAGACCTGGACTAAACCGGGACTAGACCAGGTATAAACCAGGATTAAACCACCACGTGCTGCTCTTTGCTGGTTTCGTGTGGCTGGTTTGTGGCTCGGGCTGAGAGGGCGCCGCGGTTCGATCTCGTGCTCACAGCCCCGGTGTACGCGCGGCCTCGCGCTGGTCGTGCTGCTCTGTCACGGATTTGTCCACGATGAGGGGTGCACGTGTCGCGCACTTCTCCAAGGGGTTGATGTGCGTCGCGTCCCGGGATGTGGCAGTGCCGTTGGATGAGCGCGGTGCTTCCTGCGGATCCAGTGACTCATGTCTCCGCTCCCCTCGCGCGTCCGGCGGGGCATCCGGGGCCGTGTCTCCCCCCACGCGTCACTATTAATACATTTTGTTGAAAATCTATGAAAGTTTGAGTGTTTAAACAAGAGAGAAATGTGAGAAAACGTTAATTCCAGTCTGAGAAAAGCGTATAATGTGCGTGATGAGGCGTTTACAGCCTTAAAACATGTAGAATAATTGTAAAATATAAAGTTGTCCTACTTCGCTGATTTCTCTTATTGCGGGTTATTTCTGGAACCTAACCCCCGCGATAAACGAGGGATTACTGTACATCCAAGGCAGATACTGTATGTTTAATGCCATACTGTGGAATATTCCATGCAAAGAAATCTCCATGGTGATAAGCAAGCAGCTAACCCTCCACCTGACAAGTTACATAATGCACCTTTAAGTAACACTAATGGTCGCTAATGTGGGAGTGCGGAGTAGGAGCTAAGCCTGTAAAAGCATCATGAAAGCCTCCAGGTCTGGTCCACTCCGCGGTCCCTCTGTGGTCAGGGCCAGGATTTGAGACCCAGGTTCGGTCTGCCAGGCTCGCCCCGCTCTGGTGGTGTCCCACAGGGCTCTGTACTGTGTCCGTCTGACTTCACCTCTGTCCTACGCTGAAAACCACAATGTGAAAATCAACAGGTCCCGTGTGTACCGCCGGGGCCCTCCAGTGTGATCATACATGTGTACAGGGCTATTTATACGCGGCGTGTTTAAGCAGTTCCATCCAAATGCAGATATTCAACATGTGGAAAAGGCAGCTGACAAAATGATTGATGGGATAAAATTAGAGTAAATGTTGTACGTTGGAAGAAAGGCCCAGTCACTTATTTTCATGGTGGCCGTATTCATAACATTGAACAGAAAGGAAATGTCATATTCCTCATGCATACAAATGAACACAATCAGTTACATTTTGTAGCTGTTTAAATTATACATTAGTTAAAAGTATTTGCAGAGGAGTGAGTGATTTTACTTTGGGGTACTGTACGTTTTGTATAAATGAGTCAAAGTATTTATCAAAAGAATAATGTACAAGTGGTGGAGGATAATGAAGTACAAATGTAAAAAGAACCCAACTACTTAAGTACAATGTTTAGGTATTTTACAGTGGATACTTTTTACTTTTACTTCACTACATTTGACAGCAGGTATCCATACTTTCTACTTCATTACATTTTAGATCTGGACTGGAAAGTAAAAAGTACTTTTCCTTATAGTTTTAGACCTGCTAAAATGACTGAGACTTATTTTTAGCACATTTCATTTGAGTTAACGTCCCAACTTTGAGCACACCAAATTCAGAAAAAAAAAACAGCTAGAAAAATAAGAAATGTGTTGAATCAAGTAAAATCTGCTAAATTCTTTATCAAAATCAGTAAATCTAAAAATCTGCCAAATGCTTTTACGTTTTACTTTTTAAGTACATTTTTAAACAGGTACTTAAAGTCAATAGCCAAATTAATATTCAAATTATTTTCAAGTTTGAATGAGAACTTCTTTTGAAAACGTTGCATCCAGCATGTGTATCTTTACTGCATCCATTAAAGGGCCCATATTACACTTTTTTGTTTTGTTTTTTTAGTCTGTGTTACAATGTTGTTTCCTCATCATAAACACACCTGGAGTTGTGTTTTGTTTCATTCACACATGTTTAACACACAAATCCTGCATATTTAGGCATTAAAGTTCTTCTCTCAGCCTGAAAACACTGTTCCACCTTGTGATGTCATGTGCTAACACAAGAAATGCTCCACTGTGTTTTTAAACTCCATACACCTTCACTAGAATCATTTGGAGAATTTCATCCCCGAACTTGCCAATTTCTATTGAACAAAAGGTAAAATCTCAATCTGTTAACTTGAATATTACCACTTCATTACATCACAAGGTGGAACAGAGCATTTTAGCTGCAGATAGAGACAGACTAATAATAAAGAATCGCTCAAACACGTGTGAATGAAACAAAAACACAACTCCAGTTATGTTTTTGAGGAGGTAACAACTTTATAACATCACTTAAAGCTCACAAGGGTCAATTTTGCGAAATATAGGACTTTAAAACATAGTTTATGGCACATTAGTGTATACTTTATGACCGTATTTTTATCACCTTGTTATTCCTTGTTGCAAGAAATTGAAGTAAATGAAAATGTTGCATCCAGGAGAATCGTGTGAGAAGCTAGATGAAAGGGTAATTGTGTAATCGCTCCAATGTTTTTTCATTTGTTTTGTTTTTCAGAATTGTTTTGGGGAATTTTCTGTCACTCAGGGAATCTAATAATTTATAATAATTATTTTGGCGTGTTGGCACTGGGGGGGAAGGAGCCTGAGCTTGTGCGGGAGGTTGAGCGTTACCGACCAGATATAGTCGGCCTCACCTCCACGCACAGCTTGGGCTGTGGAACCCAACTCCTTGAGGGGGGCTGGGCCCTCCATTTCTCTGGCGTTGCCTGTGGGGAACGGCGGCAGGCTGGTGTGGGCCTGCTCATTGCCCCACAGCTCAGCCGCCAAGTGTTGGAGTTCACCCCGGTGAACGAGAGGGTCGCGTCCCTGCGCCTTCGGGTCGGGGACAGGTCTCTCACTGTTGTGTCGGCCTATGGGCCGAACAGCAGTGCAGTGTACCCGGCCTTCTTGGACTGCCTGGGAGGGGTACTGGACAGTGCACCGACCGGGGACTCCGTTGTTCTCCTGGGGGACTTCAACGCCTACGACAGTGACACCTGGAGAGGGGTAATTGGGAGGAACGGCCTCCCTGATCTGAACCCGAGCGGTGTTCTGTTATTGGACTTCTCTGCTGGCCACAGTTTGTCCATAACGAACACCATGTGTCACAAGGGTGTCCATCAGTGCACGTGGCACCAGGACACCCTAGGACGAAGGTCGATGATCGACTTTGTTGTCGTGTCATCTGACCTCCGGCTGCGTGTCTTGGACACTCGGGTGAAGAGAGGGGCAGAGCTGTCAACTGATCACCACCTTGTTGTGAGTTGAGTCCGCTGGCGGGGGAGGAAGCCAGAGAGACCTGGCAGGCCCAAGCGTATCGTGAAGGTCTGTTGGGAACGTCTGGCAGAGCCCTCTGTCAAGGGCACCTTCAACTCACACCTCCGGGAGAAGCTCCCCCTTCTGGGGGAGGCTGGGGACATAGAGTCCGAATGGGCTCTTTTCTCGGCCTCTATTGTCGATGCGGCCGCCCGTAGCTGTGGTCGTAAGGTCTGTGGTGCCTGTCGCGGCGGCAATCCCCGAACCCGGTGGTGGACACAGGAAGTAAGGGATGCCGTCAGGCTGAAGAAGGAGTCCCATGATCCAACAAGGCCCGATAGGTCCTATCGGGCCTTGTTGGCTCATGGGACTCCTGAGGCAGCTGACGGGTACCGGCGGACCAAGCGTGCTGCAGCCCGGGTGGTCGCGGAGGCAAAAACTCGGGTTTGGGAGGAATTTGGAGAGGCCATGGAGGAGGACTATCGGACAGCCTCAAAGAAATTTTGGCAAACCGTTCGGCGCCTCAGGAGGGGGAAGCAGTGCTTCACCAACACTGTTTACAGTGGGGGTGGGGAGCTGTTGACCTCGACTGGGGATGTTATCGGACGGTGGAAGGAATACTTTGAGGATCTCCTCAATCCCGCCGTCACGTCTTCCGAGGAGGAAGCAGAGGCTGGAGACTTGGAGGCGGACTCGTTCATCACCCTGGCCGAAGTCACTGAGCTGGTTGGAAAGCTCCTCGGTGGCAAGGCCCCGGGGGTGGATGAGATCCGTCCTGAGTATCTCAAGTCGCTGGATGTTGTAGGGCTGTCTTGGCTGACACGTCTCTGCAACATCGCGTGGCGGTCGGGGACAGTACCTCTGGACTGGCAGACCAGGGTGGTAGTCCCTCTGTTTAAGAAGGGGGACCGGAGGGTATGTTCCCACTATCGGGGAATCACACTCCTCAGCCTTCCCGGTAAGGTCTATTCCAGGGTGCTGGAGAGGAGAATTCGACCGATAGTCGAACCTCGGATTCAGGAGGAGCAGTGTGGTTTTCGTCCCGGCCGAGGAACACTGGACCAGCTCTATACTCTCCATCGGGTGCTCGAGGGTGCATGGGACTTTGCCCAACCAGTCCACATGTGTTTTGTGGATCTGGAGAAGGCATTCGACCGTGTCCCTCGTGGGGCCCTGTGGAGAGTGCTCTGGGAGTACGGGGTACGGGGCCCTTTGCTAAGGGCTGTTCGGTCCCTGTATGACTGGAGCAGGAGCTGTGTTCGCATTGCCGGTAGTAAGTTGGACCTGTTTCCGGTGCATGTTGGACTCCGCCAGGGCTGCCCTTTGTCACCGGTTCTGTTCAATATATTTATGGACAGAATTTGTAGGCGCACTCAGGGGCCGGAGGGGATCCAGTTTGGGAATCTGCTATTTGCAGATGATGTTGTCCTGATGGCTTCATCGAACCGGGACCTCCAGTGTTCACTGGGGCGGTTCGCAGCCGAGTGTGAAGCGGCTGGGATGAGGATCAGCTCCTCCAAATCCGAGGCCATGGTTCTCGACCGGAAAAAGGTGGCTTGCCCTCTCTGGGTGGGGAGTCCTTGCCTCAGGTGGAGGAGTTCAATTATCTCGGGGTCTTGTTCACGAGTGAGGGGAGGATGGAGCGTGAGATTGACAGGCGGATCGGTGCAGCGTCGGCAGTGATGTGGTCGTTGTACCGGACCGTTGTGGTGAAGAGAGAGCTGAGCCAAAAGGCAAAGCTCTCAATTTACCGGTCAATCTACATTCCTACCCTCACCTATGGCCATGAGCTCTGGGTAATGACCGAAAGGACGAGATCGCGGATACAAGCGGCCAAAATGAGTTTCCTCCGTAGAGTGGCTGGGCGCACCCTTAGAGATAGGGTGAGGAGCTCAGTCACACGGGAGGAGCTCGGAGTAGAGCCGCTGCTTCTCCACGTTGAGAGGAGCCAGCTGAGGTAGCTTGGGCATCTGTTTCGGATGCCTCCTGGACGCCTCCCTCAGGAGGTGTTTCGGGCATGTTCCACCGGGAGGAGGCCCCGGGGAAGACCCAGGACGCGCTGGCGAGACTATGTGTCCCGGCTGGCCTGGGAACGCCTTGGGGTCCCCCCGGAAGAGCTGGAGGAAGTGTTCGGGGTGAAGGAGGTCTGGGCGTCCCTGCTTAGACTGTTGCCCCCGCCACCCGGCCCCGGATAAGCGGAAGAAAATGGATGGATGGATGGATTTTGGCGTGTTGTGACTGTGCAGTTCTGATTGTTAATCTCTTAAATGTTTGGAGTTTGCATATTTGTTTTCTGTGTGAGTTTTGTTTCTTCCACTGTAACAGAACAAAACAAAATAACGCGGAATAAAGTGATGCTGGTTTTAATTTCAACCTGAAAAAAAAAAAATCAATACAGTGTCAAAATGTGTACATTTTGTGATAACCCAGCTAATGCCTCATGACTGTAAATTTTAGTGGTAGTAATTAGGTTGAATTAACACAAGATCAGTTTGTCCACTGATCTGAAGGTTAGCAGTTCGAATCCCGCTCTTGACATAACAACACTGACACTGGTTGAGTGGTCAGATCGACTGACCTACAGGTTGGTGGTGCAATTCCAGCTCCCACAGATAAATGTTGTCATTGTGTCCTTGGGCAAGACACTTAACCCACCTTGCCCTTGTCTGCGTACACTGCTGCATGAGTGAATGAATGTGTGTGTGTGTGCGTGCGTGCGTGCGTGTGTGTGTGTGTGTGAATGGTTCCTTGATGTAAAGCTCTTTGAATGCCTTGAAGGTGGAAAAGCACTACAGTGGTCCCTCGCTCTATCGCGGTTCACTGTTCGCGGCCTCTGTGTTTCGCAGATTTTTAAAATTAATTTTTAATTTTAATTTTTTATTTTTTTTATAGTGTAACAGTGTGTTCTCCGTCCTGATTGGCTAAGAGACTGTAGACCTTTGCCGATTGATAGATGGGGGACGTGGGGGGCGGGACTAGACCAGGACCAGACCGGGACTAGACCGGGACTAGACTAGACCAGGACTAAACGTGGACTAAATCTGGTCTAGACCAGAACTAAACCAGGTCTAAACCTGGACTGGACCTGGACTAAACCAGGACTGGACCAGGTCTAGACCTGGACTAAACCGGGACTAGACCAGGCCTAAACCAGGATTAAACCTCCACGTGCCGCTCTTTGCTGGTTTCTTGCGGCTGATTTGTGGCTCGGGCTGAGAGGACGCGGTCCGGGCGCCATGGTTCGATCTCGTGCTCGCAGCCCCGGTGTACGCGCGGCCTCGCGCCGGTCGTGCTTCTCTGTCACGGATTTGACCACGATGAGGGGTGCACGTGTCGCACACTTCTCCAAGGGGTTGCGTCCCGGGACGTGGCAGTGCCGTTGGATGAGCGCGGGGCTTCCTGCACATCCAGTGACTCATGTCTCCGCTCCCCTCGCGCGTCCGGCGGGGCTTCCGGAGCCGTGTCTCCCCCCACTTCACTATTAATACATTTTGTTGAAAATCTATCAAAGTTTGAATGTTTAAACGAGAGAGAAATGTGAGAAAAGGTTAATTCCAGTCTGAGAAAAGCGTATAATGTGTGTGGTGAGGCATTTACAGCCTTAAAACATGTAGAATAATTTTAAAATATAAAGTTGTCCTACTTTGCGGATTTCTCTTATTGCGGGTTATTTCTGGAACCTAACCCCCGCGATAAACAAGGGATTACTGTATATTAAAATGTAACCATTTGTATTAGTATTACAATAAGATTTGCATATGTCTCCATAAATATAAGCCTTGTTTAAGTGCATTTTAAATTAGTTTTAAAATGATATATTAAATTCCCTTTTTATGAGTTAAAAATTTAAAATGCATTAAATGTTTCCTCATCTCCCAGCAGTCCTATGGGGATATGTTTCACAGCATGTTGCCTGTGTTTGGGCCTTCCTGTTGTTCTGGCATGGCACCTCCACTCAGCCGCTGTAAAACCACAGACGCTGGAGCCGCTGTGCTAAACCCCGTTAAACCACTACACTTCAGCCCTGCTTTTATAGGCCTACTGCAAAAATAGTCTTATGTTTTGTGGTTAGCCTGAATGCCCCACCATAATAGAGACATTAATACATAAATTGATTCCACTAGTTCTAATTAGTAAGATCATCCAAAAAGTGTCGTATTAACTGCAGTGGTGGAAGGTAACGGAGTACGAAAGTAAAAGTACAATATGTAACTTTTCGGTTGGGCTTCTGTCACCTGCTTGTTTCTGTGGATATGCAATTTTTCTGCCTGGAATGTTCCACAATATGACATTAAAGAGCTCTAGCTTTCATTTATTCAATTACAGGTGGCTTTATTGCTAAAAAATACCTAGAAAAACAGACATTCTGACTGTGAGTGGGGTCGCCTCTCCACAGATCTGAACTGTAACTTGATCTGGTTTGGTTTCCATGAAGATAGAAAGGTTTAATGCCATACTGTGAAACATTCCAGGCAAAGCAATAACATCTCCAAGAAGAAAAGCATTTGATGGACCCTCCACCAGAAAAGTTACATAATGCACCTTTAAGTAAAATGTTTAGGTATGTGTACTTTAGTTAAGTCAATTTTAGAGTGAATACTTTTTACTTTTACTTTGCTACATTTGACAGCACGTTTCTGTACTTTCAACTCCACTACATTTTAGATCTGGACTGAAAAGTAACTTTTCTTGATGGTTTGAGACCTGCTGAAATGAGTGAGATTTAATTTTAGCACATTTAATTTGAGTTAACGTCCCAACTTTGAGCAAACCAAATACACAAAAACAGCTAGGATAATGACAAAATCAGTTGAATCACTTACAATCTAAAGTCTTAAAGGAGAATTAAGGTTTTTTTTTTACAATCTGAGCCTTATTTCTATAATAAAACAAGTTGTTTTACTCACCCATAGCACTTTGGTGTCATATGGAGCACTTCCAGAGATGTTTTAGATTTGCGATAGCCGTAGCGCAAGTTCTCGGGGCATATAATATAGTATGTAATATATGCCCCGTCCGGTCTCCAAATAACAGAAACTTTAGCACTTTTCAAATCATAGAAGCTCGATGTCTTAGTCTACACTTTTGAGTCAAAATTGGCCTGTAATCCGAGATTTAGCCATAGTTTCGAGTAGATGAGGAGGCCAGTGCGCATGTGCGGAGTCACAGCTTACAGTGGTACCTCACCTTACGAAAGACCCTACATACGAAAAATCCAAGTTACGAACGCCACAAACCGAACGCAAAAGCCGCACGAAACCAGCGAAGAGCCACACGGGGTGATTTAATCCTGGTCTAGTCCCGGTTTAGTCAAGGTCTAAACCTGGTCCAGTCCTGGTTTAGTCCAGGTCCAGTCCAGGTTTAGACCTGGTTTAGACCTGGTCTAGACCTGGTTTAGTTCTGGTCTAGACCTGGTTTATTCCACGTTTAGTCCTGGCTCTACAGTCTCTTAGCCAATCAGGACGCAGAACACAATGTTACACTATAAAAAAAAACCTTGGGACGAATCAGGCCTTTTCCATTGAAATAGCTACTCAACTTATGAAAGATTCACGTTACGAAACCACTTCTGAAACGAATTAATTTCGTAAGGTGAGGTACCACTGTATTTCACTCTCAGCTCCCGGGACCCAAACATGAAACGCAAAGCTGTAAATTATGGATAAATCTCAGATTACAGGCCACTTTTGACTCAAACGAAAGAGTAAACTAAGACATCGAGCTTCTATGATTTTAAAAAGTGCTAAAGTTTCTGTTATTTGGAGACCGCACGGGGCATATATTATATGCCCTGAGAACTCGCACTACGGCTATAGCTAATCTAAAACATCTCTGGAAGAGCTCCATATGACACCAAAGTGCTATGGGTGAGTAAAACAACTTGTTTTATTACCGAAATAAGATTGTAAAAAACATTAATTCTCCTTTAACTCACTATACTTGATGCTTAAATGTAAAAAAAAAAAAAAAAGTACTTATACTTTTTACTCTTAAAGCAAATTTTTAAACAGGTACTTTAATACTTTTACTTAAGTAACAAAACTGAGTACTTCATCCATCAGTGATTTGCTGGTATTTGTGTACAACAGAGAGGTGAGGTCACTTTGGTTGCTTTGGTTGTTATGGTGCATTCTAACAGGTCATATATCTTTGTGAGTAAAATTGTGAGGTAATTATTGTGTAAACCTGCCCAAGCTTCTGCTGCTGGGTTTATAAGACGCATTAGTTGTTTTAAATGACGTTCAACACAGCAGGAAAACTGTTTACCAAAAGAAGAAAAAACAAGGTTTGAGAGCAATAGCCTCAATTATGCCTAACGGTGGTAGTACCTATGACAGATTGGACTACTCATTTTAGTAAAACGCTTTTGTGGTCATCCTGTTTAAGATTTTACTAAAACTTTTACAATTTTCATTCCCAGTTTGGTCATTTTTTAGGATGGAATTTTTACTTCCTGTTTGGAAATCATTACATCACGCTAGGGAATTCCATAACTGTTACCTAGCATGTTGTACACTGGCCCAAAACTCCTCTAATGTACACAGAAATATCTGACAAATACTTAAAATATAAGAATTCACTGTTATGTATTTATTTTATTATTATTATTCTGTTTAAAGTATCAGGAAAAAATGTATTTCTAACTTTTAGATGAAATTCTCCCAAGTGTGATGTGTGCATCATCATCATGCTAACTACCTATAATTTTCAACATATTTTTCTACCTTTCTTCATGAAGTGCTTCCTGATTGATGTAAAACTATCATTTCTATTTACAACGTGTATTATCCCACCAAATTAAGTAATAATTAGCAAATCATAAAAACCTGTCATATGCACTTGAAGTATTGTAATTAGTGCTGTCAGAATTATTGCGCTATTAATGTTTTAACGCAAAACAATTTTAAAAATGCAATTTTTAAAAATTAACATTGTTAATGATTAACAGTCTTCGCGACCTTGTGACCTAGTGAAGTAGTAAGCTGTGGCCACTACTAGTAACGTTAGAAAAACTACAGGATCTGGCTGTAAATAGGAAGGAAAACAATTTGCACGAAACTGAGAAGTCCCGGCTGGAGGAGGTGGGCCAAGGTCAAAGGTACGACTTTATCACAAAAGCCCGCACCGAAAACACAAAACAAAGTCCACTCCAAAACATACAGCGAATCCACGCCCACCTCTCTTCCTGCCGCCCCCACTCCTCCGCACCGCCACCACATCCACAAACCCACGGAGGAGCGTGCACTGCAGCAGGACCCACATCTGTCCCACTACTCAATAGACACCCTACGCCGCTGGACAAACAGCACCTTGCGATGATGCCATCGGCCGCAGCCCGGCCACACAGGTGCGTACACGGGCCACAGAATCCCAGGCAACTGTGACCGAGCACGGCATGGTCCAAAAGTCCCAGCGAGCGAATGAAGACAGAAGAGAAGAACTTCATAAAAGTGGGACATTGAACACAAAGTTGTCTCACTGACAGTTGTTATGGTTTGCAATATTTGCACAAAGCAGAGCTTATCCACTTTTCTATGTTGATAAGAGTATTGAATGATGATTCAAGAGACAAAAATGTGTGATTAATTTGTGATTAATCATGAGTTAACTGTGACATTCATGAGATTAATCATGATTGAATATTTTAATCACTTGACAGCACTAACTGTACTATAACCCAGCCACTTTTGTTATTGAACCATGTAAAACTAATCATAATATTAAAGGTGCATTGCGCAACTTTTCTAGTGGAGGGTCTGCCACCTGCTTGTCCTCATGGAGATGTTATTGCTTTGTCTGGAATGTTCCAGGGTAGGACTTTAAACATTTACATCAGCATTTATTCATTACAGGTGTTTCTATTGCTTAAAAATACCTAAATTCCTTCTGTGAATACCTTCTGTGCACCTTTAACTGCATTATTTGACTCATCATAAGGACAACATAGGAGTCCCACAAGGTTCTGTTCTTGCTCTGCTGATGTACTTTACTATTGTGAATATTAACAACTCTTTAAGATTTTAAGAATAATTAGGACATTATACTCTTTTCTGATCGATGTTATGTTTTTTACTCATCAAAAATATACCTGGAGTTGTGTTTGTTTCACACGTTTAACACACAAATCGAGCTTTTCTAACACTTGTGATGTCATGTGGTAATACAGGAAATGCTCCACTGTGTTTTTAAACTCCATACATTTTAACTAGAATTAGAGTTTGGATCATTTCAGACCTGGAAATTTCCTATCTCTACAGAACCAAACATAAAAGGTAGCTGTGAACTTGAAAACTACCACTTCATGACATCACAAGGCATTTTGAGCTGTGGAGATTCTCATTCTGGTTTAGAGTGATTAGATTTTAAAAGGCAACAACATTCTAACATGGCTTAAAGCTCACAAGAGTCAATTTTACATAATAGAGGACCTTTAAAAAAGTTTTTAGATTTTAAATGTGTAGGTGAGTAACGAACAAACTACAATTAACATTTAATTATCACCATGTTTAGACAGCATTAAAAGTAATCATTGAAATGTGTGTGAGAATGGGCTGTTGTTACTGAACAGAAACAGGAAAATAGCTGAATGACACTGCAGATTCAGGTTGAGTCATACTCCGTTCAAACAAATGACTTCAGTGCCGTGCTACTATTTATGTGCCACTGCTTCATAAACGCACAGTCCTGCCCACTCCACCCTCTCACACGCCTATACCTCCACCCTCACCCACTGGCCACACCCACGGGCCCCTACCCAGCGCCAAAGACACCGGCCAGGGCCCTTCTGACCCTTGTGGAAAGTCTGATTGGTCCAAAATGATGTCGTACGAGTTCTCCCTGCTCCCTCCCATACCTGCCTCACACTTTCACTCTTCTTATGTTATTCTCTCGTTCACACTTCACGCCCACCATGACTTTTACATCGGCTATTTTTAGCTTTGGATGAAGAAATTGTGTTCCAGGATAAGCCGTTTTACGCACACAGTATTATTCTAGAAAAATCACGGGTCCACAAAGCATGTAGAAGTGTTTCTGAATGTCTTTTAGTTTGAAGTTTAATTCAAACCACTGACGTTTACCCTTCGATTAGACCTGGAATAATCCTGTTATAATCTTGACTTAGATGTGGAACAACCAGTGGTTTTTTGTTTTCTTTTTTCTTTTTTTTAGATATTTAAATGGTGACATGAGCTAAAGAGTCCTTAAATGGCCTATATTACAGTATTTTCCAATCTATGTTATAATATTGTTTCCTCATCAAAAAAATACCCAGAGTTGTGTTTTGTTTTATTTACATGATTAACACACAAACCCTGCATATTTAGACAGCATTCTTCTCTTCTCTTTTGTTCCACCTTGTGACGTTATGTGCTAATGAGGCTCAAAGTTCAAAGTTCAAAGTCAGCTTTATTGTTAATTCTGCCATATGTGTTCAACATACAGTGAATCGAAATTTTGTTTCTCTCTGGCCAGGTAGTGCAAAAAGACAGTGTACAAAATACAATATGAAGACAAAACACAACAAAAAACTATCTAAGACAGAGATCTAAGTTAAAACTAAAGTCTACGGTCTAAAATCTTAAAACAGTGCAACATAATAAATAAACTATACTATATACAGATTTCCAAAGTGTGCAGTGTGCATCAAAAATGTGCAATGGAAGATGGCTAGCTATGGCTAGCTATGGACATTTGAGATGCTAATGTGGCAGAAGACTTTCAGAGGAAATACTTGGAGGGAATGAACACAAGGGACCTTTGTTTTTCCATGTCCATGGAGATCCATGGAGTGCAAGAGGCTAACTAAGGAGCTACCTATGGACATTTGAGATGCTACAGGCCAGTTACACCATATGTGGTAGCAAATGTGGTAGAAGACCATCCATCCATCCATCCATCCATTTTCTTCCGCTTATCCGGGGTCGGGTCGCGGGGCAACAGTCTAAGCAGGGACGCCCAGACCTCCTTCACCCCGGACACTTCCTCCAGCTCCTCCGGGGGGACCCCAAGGCGTTCCCAGGCCAGCCGGGACACATAGTCCCGCCAGCGCATCCTGGGTCTTCCCCGGGGCCTCCTCCCGGTGGGACATGCCCGGAACACCTCCCAAGGGAGGCGACCAGGAGGCATCCGAAACAGATGTCCGAGCCACCTCAGCTGGCTCCTCTCGACGTGGAGAAGCAGCGGCTCTACTCCGAGCCCCTCCCGTGTGACTGAGCTCCTCACCCTATCTCTAAGGGTACGCCCAGTCACTCTACGGAGGAAACTCATTTCGGCCGCTTGTATCCGCGATCTTGTCCTTTCGGTCATTACCCAGAGCTCATGACCATAGGTGAGGGTAGGAACGTAAATTGACCGGTAAATTGAGAGCTTCGCCTTTCGGCTCAGCTCCCTCTTCACCACAACGGTCCGGCACAGCGACCGCATCACTGCCGACGCTGCACCGATCCGCCTGTCAATCTCACGCTCCATCCGTGGTAGAAGACCTTCCAGGGGAAATACTCCAAGACATTCCAGAGGAAACACAGGGAATGTTGTGATGTGTGCGGGATTTTTTTAACTGTCGATAATTTTAAAGTTTTATGTGCACTGTATTTATCAATTGGATTTATAGTTTTAGCTAAAATTTTACTACTTGTTAATAATTGTATATTGTTTACTGTGTAATTTTATTTTGTTATCATTGTTTTTAGGGAGACCATTTTAAGATCTGTCCAGGGACAACAGATGAAAAATAGCCTTTTGGCTAATTCTGGTACATTTACAGATATGTAAATTAATGTACACTGTCCCTGTCAAATAAACCAATAAAATAAATACATAAATAAATACATAAATAAATAAAATAAACCATTTTTATCACCAACCGAAATACCAGAGTGGAGTAAGAACAAGGGATTGGACAGAATCTTACCACTAACCATTATTACTTAAAAAATTATGGATGACATCTAAAACCTTAAAGACACCTAAAACCTTCAGGCATGATTTTGTTGAGGGAAATGTATAATATGTTACCTGGCCAGCCAAATGATATCTCTCTGTATTTCCTATACACCGCGATACCATTTGGACACTCTCCATCCACTCTCGCTCCTCCGGTTCCAAACCGACTCCGCGATTCTGATTCGTTCAAAGATGGTGACGTCAGTGCACCCGCCTTTGCCCGCAAAGTCACTTCTTAGGCAGCGGAAGTTCCGCCTCAGTTTTGAATCAAGATGGCGCAATCTCTGATTGGTTCACTTAGCTGTCTGTCTACGCGCAACCGCAGCGCATTCTGTGGATCAAACGTTACCAGACTCACTCGCTGGTACAGCGATGAGTCATGGATTCTTCCAGGCAATATAATATGGTAAAAAGCTAAAAAATCGATTTAGCATAATACCCCCCCCCCCCCTTTAAAATAACATGACATTGTCCTAAGCTATCTCTCCATATGTATCCTGTGTAATTCCACTGCATACGTGACCAAACCTGTAAGCTAAATTAGTGCATTCAAACTTTTTTCCTACAAAACTGAAAAAGAACAACAGTGACAGGCCAGACTTGGCTAAAACCATGACTTCATTTTACATCTACAATGTAAATCTCCACCTTATAACCAACTATGAACACCCAGCAGGTTCGTTATAACTTCCTACAATTTGCTTCCCTCAAAATTGGTTAGGAATCGGGCATGCTAAATCGATCTTTCACTTTCCTTGGTGGAACACTAGAGCAGACACTGCACAGTTAATGAGACTAAATGAAGCGTTGAGCACAGGTCGGAGCTCACGTGGATTACTTTCCCAGATGTCGCTAACGTTCACACATTTAATATAGATTTCCTTCAACACATAGACCAATGCTACCCGGAGCATAATACGTCCACTCGCATTATCTGAGGTAGATAGTGCTCAGTTACATTCACTTGAGTAACTTTTAAAAGAAATTGTACCTTTTTATTTTTTTTACTTAAAGGGATAGTACGGTTTTTTTTGGTTTTTTTTATGTTAATCTGTATGGGTTTCCTTCTAAAAGTTACGTGTGTTGACACCGGCTTACCTCTGACACCCGGTTCGGCTCGCTTTCTGGAGCCCATGTAGGTAGATCCGGTAACTTCCCTGGAACATGAAATAAAGCTTGTTTTTCTTCTCAAAACAAAACATTTGTCCAAAAGGTGATATATTTGTGTCCGAAACAGTTGTCCACGAAGAATACAGCAGCGTATTTCGCGTATTGTCCCTCTCCACTCGTATCACTACGCCCATGTTAAATCTATCAGCCTGTTCACTTGTAAACTTCGGCGTAGACATCCGCTGAAGGTGAACAGGCTGATAGAGTTAACATGGGCGTAGTGATACGACTGGAGAGAGACAATACGCAAATGCGAAATACGTTGCTGGATGTTTCGTGGACAACTGTTTTGGACGCAAATATATCACCTTTCTAACAAATGTTTTGTTTTGAGAAGAAAAATCTAATCAAATCAAATCAAACAATATTTATAAGGCGCTTTTCATACAAAATTGTAGCACAAAGCGCTACAAGCTTTGTTTCATGTTCCAGGGAAGTTACCGGACCTATTTACGTGGGCTCCAGAAAGCGAGCCGAACCGGGATCAGCTGAGACTGTCAGAGGTAAGCCGGTGTCAACACACGTAACTTTTAAAAGGAAACCCATACAGATTAACATTTTAAAAAAACAAAAATAAAACGCACTATCCCTTTAAGTATCAGTACTCTTATTTGAGTAAAAGTTTTGGTTCCTCTTCCCAATGAGAGTAAGCCTACATGTGACAAAACCTTTATGTTGATAATATGAAATGATTTGAACATTTGTGTTTCTTGTACTGCTCCTTCAGATATGAATCTGGTATTTGAAAATATTTTGTGAATTGCATTGTTCAAACCTGACTCTTGTGAGTTTTAAACCCTGTTAGAATGTTGTTACCTTCTCAAAACATACCTGGAGTTGTGTTTTGTTTCATTCCCACATATCCTGTGTTATTAGTTTGTCTACAAAGCTCAAAATGCTCTGTTTCATCTTGTGATGTAAATTTCCAAATGATTCCAGTTAAGGTGTATGGAGTTTAACACTGTGGACCACATCCTGTACTACTACATGACATCTCAAGGTGGAGTGTTTTCTGTTTGAGAGAAAACACAGTCTAAGCGGCTGTTTAGACGAGGACGATTGCGATCGAAAACGACAAAATATTCTATCGGAAGTGTCTTTCATTTACACGGCAACTGCGCTGTCGGGCTCTGAAACCGCAAAAATCTGAAGAGTCCTTCCAGAGATGTGGAGTTCTGAAGACGGCCCGGGTCGCGTCTCCGTCTAAACAAGAAAGAAGCGCAAAACATGTTCACGTCGCATACACCTGACCTGACGCGCCAAACCGGTAAAAACAATAACAATACGTCGCAGGCGACAGAGGCGAGTTTGGACAAGACCGGGCAGAACCAGTCAGTGGTGGGACAATTTTGAGAATGGATTAGTTGATGACAGTGCTTGGGTGGAAAACTTCAGAATGACTAAACAAGCTCTTGTTGCATTAAGCGAAGAGCTCCGACCCTACATCGAGGGCGAAACAACTGTAATGAGAGCCCCTGTCGGTGTCCTGAAAAAGGTAGCTCTGGCATTATATTAGCGGCCTGGCATGCATATTCAATCGAATTCGCCCACTTTTGCATCTTCGTATAAACAAACATTTCCTGTTGAGAACGCTCGTCTAAACGCGGATAAAAAACTGAAGACGAGACGCCACTTTTGCATCTTCTGTTTTGTATAAACGTAGCCTAAATATGCAGGGTTTGTGTGTTAAACATGTGTGAATGAAACAAAACACAACTCGAGGCATGTTTGTGATGAGGAAACAACATTATAACAGAGACCAGAATATGGCAAAATATGGCCTCTAATATCATGTTCTTCCATTTATAGTCATCTCAAATCATGAAGCAGATGGCAAGCTATGTATCTTTTCAGGTTGGGGGTCCGTCACCATGGAGATGCTATTGCTTTGCCTGTAATGTTCCACAATATTGTTTTAAACTTATATAAGATGCATCTATTCAATTATGGGTGTTTTTATTGCTCAAAAATACCTCTAAAAACATGTATTCTGACTGTGAGTAGGGTCACCTCTTCACAGATCTCACCTGTAATTTGATTGACCTGGTGACATTTCCTGCTTGTCTCTATGGAGATTGATAAGTTTAATGCCATACTTTGGAACATTGCAGGCAAAGCAGGTAACAGATCCTACTCCATGAAACTTTTTGACCACTACTTTGTATTTCTGCTTGAGTCATATTTTTTGAACTAATGTTACACTTAGTTGAGTACAATTTTCGGCTACTCTACCCATGTCAATGCATTATTCTATGTAACAATCACACTGGGCTAGCTCCGTCTGCCTCTCCTCTCTTCGCTCTACCTGGCTCAGAGCTTTATTGGCGTCTTGGTTTGGGGCCAACCGCTGTGCCGTGTTCAAAAGTGCGGTCAGCAGAGTTCACCATAAAGTAAGAACATGTGTAGAGACAAACAGACTGCGCTCTCCCCCGCTACTGTTGCAGCACGCAGGCGGCGGATAATTAAATTCAGGACGTCAGGATGGATCTGTGTCAAAGGGAAAGTAAAGAGAAAAAAGTTTGAATGTGTTGACGCTCTGGATGTATCGTAGTATAGCGTGTTTTGGTTTAGCTCGTATTCGATGACAATAAAATGATCTGCTGTAGGAAATCGGGTTAGAATCACCTGCCTGAGCGACAGTGGACCTGAAGGCTCAATATAAGATAAAAGCCACAACAGAAATATTCAAACCGCAATATGAAAACTCAAGTTGTTGCTGTAAATGGCAAATTGGGTGTTCCACAAGGGTCTGTTCTAGCTCTACTCAATATAATTTGTCTGCTGTCTGTGTATGGGTGAGAAACATTAGCAGGTGCCTCAGCATTATTTACAAAATAGCATTGCTAACAGAGACTAAAGGTACATAGCTGGTTGCCACTGAATGGGATATGTAACTGGCACGCAAACTTTACAGCTTTATCCATGGGTTTCAGAATGATAAAAAATGAGGTCCGTTGTCATAGCAATTGATAATTCAAAACCAAATATTGTATCTTTTCCTAAGAATTTTCAATTTTCATATAATGGAACTGGCTGCCACTGTATTTCAGAACACTATATTTAATCTGTTTGAGAAACTTAAAGGTCCCATGGCATTAAATTTTCACTGTCTGAGGTTTTTGAATGTTAATGTGAGCTCCCCTACCCTGTTTAGCCCCCCCCATGGCTAAAAGTTGCAAAATGTGTAAACTGAGCATTTGTGATCCTTTTCTGTGTTTGAAAAAAAGGCAGCCCAAACGGGCGATTCTGAACAAGGGAAGTTTCTGACGTCACACTCAGGGAAAAATGCAAATGCAGTTCCACCCCCCGTCTGTGTTTCTACCCACACTCTCTGGAATTCACGCCCAGAGAGTTTGGACCGCGAACGAGCTACGCAATGCGAGATGCGTTTTTTTATTTGCCTGGAGGCACGAGAGAGTGTTTCCAGGCTCGGATGTCCTTTATCCAAGCCTCCGAACCTCTGAAACAGCAGTGGTTTAATTTTATTTTCTGTGGAAATGTGTTTATTTTTCAATGGAAAAATATCATATCTTCCTCCGTGCAAAAACGCGGAAGTGGGTGACAGCGCACATTGCACCGCTAAAGAGCAAAGAGCGGAGAGTTTGGCCACACCCCACCCGCTGCACTGGCCTGTCTCTGTCCTCCTCATTTGCATTCAAGCAACAACGCCCAGAATAAAGTGTTTGAGAGAGATATTTATGACTCTGACTGTGTTCTTGAGTTTGAAGAAGGATTCATTTACAGTATTAGGGAACCATTAAGGCGCCATATAAAAGCATCAAGAAGTACCATGTCATGGGATCTTTAAGGCTTCATGAGTCCAAAACATAAACAAACAATAAAATTGGTGCTGTCAATCGATTCAAATATTTAATCGCGATTAATTTAATGAAGACCAGAATATGGCAAAATATGGCCTCTTTAATATCATGTTCTTCCATTTATAGTCATCTCAAATCATGAAGCAGATGGCAAGCTATGTAACTTTTCAGGTTGGGGGTCCGTCACCATGGAGATGCTATTGCTTTGCCTGTAATGTTCCACAATATGGTATTAAACTTATATAAGATGCATTTACTCAATTATGGGTGTTTTTATTGCTCAAAAATACCTCTAAAAACATGTATTCTGACAGTGAGTAGGGTCACCTCTTCACGGATCTCACCTGTAATTTGATTGACCTGGTGACATTTCCTGCTTGTCTCTTATCAATTTCCTGATTGATAAGTTTAATGCCATACTTTGGAACATTGCAGGCAAAGCAAGTAACAGATCCTACTCCATGAAACTTTTTGACCACTACTTTGTATTTCTGCTTGAGACATATTTTTTTTAAACTAATGTTACACTTAGTTGAGTACAATTTTCGGCTACTCTACCCATGTCAATGCATTATTCTATGTAACAATCACACTGGGCTAGCTCCGTCTGCCTCTCCTCTCTTCGCTCTACCTGGCTCAGAGCTTTATTGGCGTCATAATGTCATAGTTAACTCACAATTAATCACAAATTAATCACACATTTTTGTTCCTTGCATTATCATTTTAATACTCTTATCAACATCAGAAAAATGGATAGGAGCTGCTTTGTGCAAATGTGTTTTTATTGCAAACCATAACAATTGTCAGTGAGACAACTTTGTGTTCGATGTTCCACTCTCATGAAGTGCTCTACATCAGTGTGAGTGAAGTGCTTCTCTTGTGTCTTCATAAGAGTCAAAGTGACTGAAGTTCCCACTGGGTGAAATAATGTGCTGTGATCCCGAGGTAGTTCTCATTACTGACGGACGTCCAGTAATCTCCAGTTAGCGCAAGTGTGTTTGTTTGCCCCAATGTACGGCACTGTTTGTTTGCATGTCGCACTGTGGAGCTGGTGCTTTTGGCAGAGGGGGTGGGTCCAGCGGCATGGGGTTCTATTGAGTGGTGGGACCAGTGTGGGTCCTGCTGCAGTGCATGCTCCTCCGTGGGTTTGTGGATGTGGTGGCAGTATGGGTGAGTGGTGGCAGCAGGGGGAGAGAGTCTGCGGGGCTTCTGTCGCTGTCTGTGGTCCTTGTCGGGGTGGGCAGAGATTCGCCTTATGTTTTGGAGCGGACTTTGTTTCGTGCTTTCCTCATGTGGGTGGCATCGGCACATGTGCAGGGTTTATATGGTAAAGTCGTGCATGTGCCTCCTCCAAACAGGACTTAACAGTTTGGTACAATCCCTGACACTTTTACCTTAAAAAAAATCTCCTCCTCCTCCTCCTCCCCCTCCTCACGTCAGTCGGAGTCTGGTTTAGCCCCAGTCTGCTCACGGTGATAGAATGACACAGGCCGGACCCCACATGGCCTTCTGTGTGTAATATCTGCTGTCCTTATAAGACAGTCAGATCAGTGTCAGTGCAGCTTTAGTTTCTCCAGTGCCACTGTTGCCACTTTATCAGAAATGTAGCTAACTACACATCTCTAATAGCAGTGAGTGCGCTGCCAAGCTGTTACGTCATGTATTGTGCATGGCTGTGGGGCTGCTAGTGATTTCACTCCTTAAGTCACCAGGTAGGCTAATAGGATAGCGTCACAACAACTATTACAATGCCAATGTATTTTTAAAGGCAAACTTTATTTATTCATTTTTGTATTAAAAGCATGTGCAACTTTAGGCACTGTATCAGATTTTTACTGTTAAAAAATGTAAAACAGAACATTTTAAACAGACTGCAGTGGTCCAAGGTTATTCCTCATTTACCTTAAGTAATTAGTAAACTAGTAAAGTACTGTACTTAAATTATATATTTTAGGTATCTTTACTTTAATGAAGTACATTTTACAGTGGATACTTTTTACTTGAGAGCTGGTATCTGTAGTTTCTACTCCACAACTTTTTTAAAACTGGACTGCAAAGGCTGAAGTGGTTCTTTCTTAATGAACAACATAAGGTCATTGTACAAATAAAAACAGCTAGGAAAAAATTGTGATTCAGTTGTTTCTGGTGAACCAAACTCAGCACAAATCTTGATCAAAATCAAAATCATTACATTTGAAGCTACTTTTCAAAACTACTTTTTTTTTTTTTTTTGCTCCAGTATCTGTATTTTTACTTTTGTAATTTCTGATACCACTGACTTTGGATCACTGCAAATGGTTTAAAAAATATTTAGTTCTGCTTTCCACTTTTTAAAAAAACATTATTTTAACAACATTGTTTTCAGGAATATGCATTTATAATGAGTGTAGAAAGAATTCCTCAGACTGAATGAAACAAAACATAACACCAGGTAAATCGGTTAAAACTAAGAAAGCTGTCTGGGCCTCGCTGTTTCTCTTCAACTCTCAGAAAGATTTTGCGCAGTCACTGTCCACAACTTCTCAGAATGCATTCTGGGAAACTTTTAGCAATGGAAAACTCACCGGTTGACCTATGTTCCTTTTCACCCATTGCTATGCGCTGTATATCCTGTTTAACTTTTTTTGCTCATAACAGACCATTTTTTTCTCTGTAACTAGTCAACACAACTAAACACGATTCCGTTGCTACCCATCCTGAATTCTCATGTTACTGTCTCAATCAGGTCTGCTATCTGCACACCGTTAGCCTACTAGCTGTTTATTTTCAACCGGATTTGGGGAAATGAAACTGGGCGCTGACATGTTAAGGGTCATTGTGGAACCCTGTATGGAAGGGTGTCTGCTGAAAGGGATTCTGGGTAATGATGATAATGATAGGTATGATTCAGTGGCGCCAGAGCTTTAAACCAGGTGGAGATGACCAAACACACACAAATACAAGAGCAGTCAAAAGTTTGGACGCATTCGCATTCAGTGTTTATGTTCTATATTTTCACAACTTTCTATGTTTTATATGTATACAGAAGACATCGAATATATGAAATAATATATGTGGAATTATGTTGCAAAGGAAAAATGTTAAACGGTGCATTGTGAACTTTTCTAGTGGAGGGTACATCAAATGCTTTTCTACACGGAGGTGTTGTCTGGAATGTTTCACATCACATCTTCATGGAGACCAAACCAGACTGTCTACAAATGTGTTAAAAAAATAAACCCTTAGCCTTTTCAGTAGGTCTTGCGCTTTAAAAAATACTTTTAAAGGAGGAATTAACGGTTTTTTTTTTTACAATCTGAGCCTTATTTCGGTAATAAAACAAGTTGTTTTACTCACCCATAGCACTTTGGTGTCATATGGAGCACTTCCGGAGATGTTTTAGATTTGCGATATCCGTAATGTGAGTTCTCGGGGCACATGTTTGCGGTCTCCAAATAACACAAACTTTAGCACTTTTCAAATCATAGAAGCTCAATGTCTTAGTCTACACTTTCGTTTCAGTCAAAAGTGGCCTGTAATCCGAGATTTAGCCATAGTTTCGAGTAGATGAGGACGCCAGTGCGCATGTGCGGTGTATTAGCTTATTTCGCTCTCAGCTCCCGGGACCCAAACATGAAACGCAAAGCTGTAAATTATGGATACATCTCGGATTACAGGCCACTTTGGACTCAAACGAAAGTGTAGACTAAGACATTGAGCTTCTATGTTGTTGCTTGAATGCAAATGAGGAGAAAAAAGCTGGCCAATAGTAGAGGGTGGGGGCGTGGCCAAACGCTCCGCTCTCAGCTCTCAGCTCTGATCCATTTCCTTGTTTTTTGCACGGGGGAGAGATTTGAAGCGTTCCATTGAAAAATAAACACATTTCCACATAAAATAAAATTAAACCACTGCTGTTCAAAGGTCCAGAGGCTCAGATAAAGGACTTCCGAGCCTAGAAACACTCGGACGTGCCTCCAGGCAAATAAAAAAACGCATTTCGCATTGCCTAGCGCATTCGCAGTCCAAACTCTCTGGGCGTGATTTAAAGAGATGCTGAGTTCAGACAGACGGGGGTGGAACTGCATTTGCATTTCTTTTTTCGATCTGACGTCAATAAGGTGCCTTGTTCAAAATCGCCTGTTTGAGCTCCGATTTTTTGTAACGCAGAAAAGGATCGCAAATGCTCAGTTTAGACATTTCACAACTTTTAACCATGGGGGGGGCGCTAAACAGGGTAGGGGAGCTCACATTAACGTTCAAAAACCTCAGAAAGTGAAAATTTCATGCCATGGGACCTTTAATTCTCCTTTAAACCCAGTTCAAAAATGTAATGGAGTAGAAAGTACAGATACCTGCTCTCAAATGTAGTCAAGTAAATGTTATCCACTTAAAAAAATATTCAAGTAAAGTACAGATGCCTAAAATGTATCCGTCCATGCGTCCTTTCACCACTAATATCAAGTAGAAAGTAGTATTCATATAAGAAAAAAACACTGAATTGAGTTGAAAATCTCCTAGTGTACATAAAGCCACCATAAAGCATGGAACAAGTGTGTTAAGTGAGTGTGCCCTTTGACCCCTTAGCTGATCGACTTTGTTTTTGGAAAGCATGTCTTTTCCAGTAAGCTATTCTTTTTCCTTCCAGTAATATCGGTTCTCTGTGTATGCGCAAGTCCTGAAAACCACAGAATGGCACATGTCGGAAACAGAAGAACTTGAAGATGGAGTGACTAGTCGTGGATTAACTGGAAAAACGTGAGTCTGGTACAATGCTAACATGCTGGACTGGTTAGCAGATGATATATCAGAAAACACGAGATTTGAAAAGCATTGCTGCCTCAAATGTTCAAATTATGACTAATCAGTTCTTCAGCTCTTAAACTTTTTTTTTTGCCAAACTTTGTTCTCAAGTAAGAGTAATGGTAACTTCAAAATAACAAAACCCGTGTAGAATCAAGAGAATAAAAATAAAGACGTGGTCCAACTAACTAATTCTAACTATTACTCAAACGATCAATTCCTTTTGTCAGTATTTATTTTTTCATCATACAGAACTCGTAGAGGTACTGTTTCCAATGTATCTTATTACACTGTCATACGCCCACTTACTTTATTCTCCAATTTTATTTTATTAAAGATCCCATGACATGGTACTTCTTGATGCTTTTATATGGCTCCTTAATGGTTCCCTAATACTGTAAATGAATCCTTCTTCAAAATCAACACTCAGTGCATGAGAAACAGAGATAAGCTGAGAAAGAGTAATTTTTCTCACTCTGAACACTCCATAATGGGCGTTGTTGCTTGAATGCAAATGAGGAGAAAAGAGCTGGCCAATAGTAGAGGGTGGGGGCGTGGCCAAACGCTCCGCTCTCGCTCTGAGCCTCAGCTGATCCATTTCCTTGTTTTTGCACGGGGGGAGAGATTTGAAGCGTTCCATTGAGAAATAAACACATTTCCACATAAAATAAAATTAAACCACTGCTGTTCAAAGGTCCAGAGGCTCAGATAAAGGACTTCCGAGCCTAGAAACACTTGGACGTGCCTCCAGGCAAATAAAACAACGCATTTCACATTGCCTAGCGCATTCGCAGTCCAAACTCTCTGGGCGTGATTTACAGAGATGCTGAGTTCAGACAGACGGGGGTGGAACTGCATTTGCATTTCTTTTTTCGATCTGACGTCAATAAGGTGCCTTGTTCAAAATCGCCCGTTTGAGCTCCGATTTTTTGTAACGCAGAAAAGGATCGCAAATGCTCAGTTTAGACATTATGCAACTTTTAACCATGCGGGGGGGGGCTAAACAGGGTAGGGGAGCTCACATTAACGTTCAAAAACCTCAGAAAGTGAAAATTTCATGCCATGGGACCTTTAATCATTCATATGAGTAGTATTCTACAGCGTCACAGTAATTTTGATACAAATGAAAAAAAAATCTACAGCTCACTAGTATGATCTGCAGCTATCCACTGGAGGTGCCAACCGCTGGACGGCTCTTTGTTGTGATGACTTTTACAGCTCCCATTGGGAACTACAGTATTCTAACGTCAGCTGACTTGTGTCTTTTATCAAGTCATTTTAAATAAATGTTGCAATTTAAAATATGCCAATTATAACATAACGATACACAACACCATACCATACCGTGGAGCACCCTACACCAGAAAAGTGACACAGTGCATCTTTAGCAAAACCCAGAAAAACATTCTATGTAAATCATTTGTGTGAAAGTATAGCTATCTTTTTAAAACAATGTGTAATGTGATTGGCTGTGAGCTGGAGACATTTGTCACAGTGAGGGACAGGAGGACACTGGACAAACTGCTGCACCAGACTATAGAAGGACAGAGGAGCTCATTCTCCAACAGGCTCCTACAGCTCCACTCAAACAGTGAGAGATACAGGACGACATTCATACTATAATACTCCATACAACTGTACAATAACTCACCCTTATGGTAAAGGGAGAAATTCAATTTGTCAACTAGACAAAGTTTATTTGGTCGAAGACGTTTCGCAGCTCATCCAAGCTACTTCGTCAGTTCTGGCTAGAGTGCTGGTAGACACTGCTTATATCTGCCTGAAGGGAGGAGCTAACTATAATGAAATTACTATGAAACTATCCCACCTCTTTGTTTTCAGTTTCTGTCTGGGCTCTTGTTTAGCATTCAATACCATAATGGGTGTTTTTACACCTCTGGACCTGATCTGGCTAGCCCTATTGTTTCCTTTGTTTGTTTTGATTTAGGTTTGACAATTGAATTATAGATGGGAGACAAATCTGACCACTCCATTCCTGTTTTTCCTGTTTTGTCAAAAATAGCCTCTTTAACTCCCCTCTCAAACCAGCTCTTTTCCCTGGCTAAGATCTGTACCTCACTGTCCTCAAAGGAGTGGCCCGTGGCTTCTAGGTGGAGATGTACGGCAGATGAAGGTCCACTCTGGCACGCCCATCAATGTTGGTACGTCCTCTCAGAGAATGCTAAACAAATATTGCTAATGGCAGCACCCCTAATGAAATATGATTGCACTCATCTCGAGACCAAGAACCGTGTATCGAGTACTGCGACAATGCGATCTACCCACACTTGGCGATCGACTGGTAGATCGCAATCGACGTATTGAGCACCCCTGCCCTCGATAATACCCCCTACAATTGTATATAGCTGGGATTGAACATCTTATTTGATATTGTATTTTATACTTTATTACTTACTTTTCTATTTTATTCAGATTTGTACATATATTTTGTGTATATATATATATATATATATATATATATATATATATATATATATATATATATACATATATATGTATATATATTTTTTATATTTTTTAAATTATTATTATTTATTTATTTTATCTATTCTTTATTTAATAGGGACAGTGCATATTAATGAACATCTGCAGCATTGCAGTGTAAATATGACAGATTATAGCAAGAATGCTAATTTCCATCTGCAGTCCCAGAGCAGGTGACACCACAGCAAAAACAATAAAAACAATGACAACTGACAATAACACCAACATTAAAACATTAAACATTCAAACATTAAGCATTAAAAAATGAAACATTAAGCATTAAAACATTAAACATTAAGCATTAAAACATTAAAACATTAAAAATGTCCACAAGTCCTTTAGCCGCTGTTTCAAGTATGATTTGAAAGTGTCCAGTGTTGGAATCTCTCTTATTGATAATGGGAGTGTGTTCCAGAACTTAGAGCACAGTTTGTCCAAATGTAGTGCGTCTGTGTAGGACCTCACAGTTCCCCTGGGCCATGGCCCTTGTTCCCATCCCACTGACAGTCTTTGTTTTAATAAAATCCTGCAGCGGAGGAGGAGCAAGTCCATGTAAAACTTTATATATAAAACAACCGTATTTAAAATGAACACAATTATTAATATTGAGTAAGTTATACTTGTCTAAAATTGGACTGAGAATGGTTTCTTGTCTATGATAGTTTGAAATAAAACAGACATAATTTGTCTCCCATCTATAATTCCATTCTTAAGCCTAGATCAAGCAAACAGGGGAACAATAGGGCTAGCCAGGACAGGGCCAGAGGTGTGAAAAACAGTCGTGTAGGGATGAATAGTTATGGTAATCTAGACGCCAGAGAAACAAAAGACTGAAACCAATGAGATAGTTTCGGAAAGTAGTTAGCTAGTTAGCTCCTCCCTGCAGCAAGATATAAGCAAGTGTCTTACCAGTATTCTTATTAGAGCTGACGAAGCCTCTCGGATGAGCGGCGAAACATTTTCGACCAAACAAACTTTGTCCAGTTGACAAATTGAATTTCTTCTTTTATCATGGATTCTACCTGGACGACTGAGGGACTCTTCACGCGTTTCTTGTCTAGTATTTTCACAGCTTTTTAAAAAAGTGATACAACTGGTTTGAGTGTTGTGCCAGCAGCAAGTGCCCATGTGGTTATGCAGATCTCTATATGAGACAGAATCATGGAGTGTAAAAACATTCATGCCGCATATAGAGTCATGAAGGGTCTTACTTGTTTAAAATTCACTAAGTTATGTCTCATCTGACACTGGTCTATTGCTCTTTTTTTGCTATTCCATCTATTTTTTGTTACCCTCTGTTATATATTATATTTGATGAGTGAGCGACTGTACCCAAAACAATTTCCCTTGTGGATCAATGAAGTTGTCCAAGTCTAAGTCTAACTTTTCTGGTGGAGTATCCATGAAATGCTTTTCTCCATGGAGATGTTATTGCTTTGTCTGGAATGTTTCAGAGTATTATATTTAACCTTTCTATCTTCATGGAGACCAAACTAGAAGTTACGAGTCAGATCCGATCAGTCAGAATACCTGTTTCCATAGGTAATCGTGTAATAGTAAGCTAGGTCTGTTTAATGTCATACTGTGGAACTTTCCAGGCAGAGCAGTGACATATCCATAGAAACAAGCAGACCCCCAAACAAAAAGTTGCACAGTGCACTTTTAAGTCCACTGTATTCAAAACATACCTGAACCAAACATTTACACTTTCCAAACTCCCTCTTTCTGAACTAGCAGCAGTGTGACCTGGCGGACTTGCTCATTAGCACGCTGCGTTCCTATTGGCTGTCCCCTTTTAGCCGCACGGGGTTATGGCTCCTGCCAAATCCTCCAGAGAGGTCCTAACAGTGCAAAACAACAATAGGCCCAGCGCGGTGTTTAGTCTGAGTCTGCTGGGCTTACACTACATTTTGCACTTTGAAACCAGCTCCCAGCTTACCACCAAAGACCTTAAGACACACTCACAGCTGTTTTATTACATTTTAGTTGACTTTTCATCCATGTCCAAATAGCGTATCATCGCAAACAGAAATCCGACCATCTCTTCTATGGCCAGGTATGACACTAGCTTTTTTAGATTTATCTGTGTGGCAGACATCTTAAGGGCTATGCAGATTTACAGAGAGACTTGTCTAAATAAGTCTGAACTTGTCAATCACGCGCCCCTCTGCCAAAAGGGTTACTGTCGACGGTGGTGGGCTTAAAGGAGGCCAAATATAGTCACTTGATGGAGCCATTAAAATAGAGTTTGTAGCTATTTAAAGCGCCACTCTGTAACTTTTTAGCCAAAAAATAATACTTACTGTGAGTGGGCTTGCATCTCCACAAAGCTGACTCATATTTGGTCTGGCCTCTTGCTTGTCTCCATGGAAATTTTGCTTGTCTATAATCTATAGATCTAATATGGCATAAAGCGTATCTATCATGGAGAATGTTCCGACATATGGTTTTAACTTTCTATTTCCATGGAATCAAGCCAGTGACATATAACCTACAGAAAGTTACATAGTGTTGCTTTAAAGGAAAAGTAAAGTTTTTTTTTACAATCTGAGCCTTATTTCGGTAATAAAACAAGTTGTTTTACTCACCCATAGCACTTTGGTGTCATATGGAGCATTTCCGGAGATGTTTTAGATTAGCGTTAGGCTAACGCCGTTAGCCTAGCGCGACTTATAGCCATAGCTCGGGGCATTCCCCGAGCATGTAATATGGCCCTTGCAGGCTCCAAATAACACAAACTTTAGCACTTTTCAAATCATAGAAGCTTGATGTCTTTAGTCTACGATTTCGTTTGGTCAAAAGTGGCCTGTAATCCGAGATTTAGCCATAGTTTCGAGTAGATGAGGACGCCAGTGCGCATGCGCGGAGTGTGCTCTCAGCTCCCGGGAACCAAACATGGAACGCAAAGCTGTAAACTATGGATAAATCTCGGATTACAGGCCACTTTTGATTCAAACCAAAGCGTAGACTAAGACATCGAGCTTCTATGATTTGAAAAGTGCTAAAGTTTGTGTTATTTGGAGCCCGCACAGGGCATATTACATGCTCGGGGAATGCCCCAAGCTATGGCTATAAGTCGCGTTAGGCTAACGGCGTTAGGCTAACGGCGTTAGGCTAACGGCGTTAGCCTAACGCTAATCTAAAACATCTCCGGAAATGCTCCATATGACACCAAAGTGCTATGGGTGAATAAAACAACTTGTTTTATTACGGAAATAAGGCTCAAATTGTAAAAACGTTACTTTTCCTTTAAGGGAAAACAGTATTTTACATGCTATTCAAGTTACCATAGAATCAATCTAGATGACTGAAGGATTACAGTACATAGATATAAGATACAAAACATCACTATTAAAACCAAATACAATACATCCTTGCAGTTGACCTTTCGCTCATTATCACACACTCCCTAACAGATTCATACAGACATGGTGAGTGAAAAGTCTTCCTCAAGGACACAACAGTATTCACTGATGTTTGCAGGGATTAAATTGTAGATCAAATATCTTAACCCCCAAAAATAAGGGTTAGAATGTCATGTTTAGAGGCAACATTTTGAACTTTGCATCATTTTTGACATATTTTATTTTGAATAGACCACATTTTGTGCAGTCAAGATTATCCGTATGGAGCTTGTGGTAGAGATACTGCTGCTTAACTCCTTAACTCAACATGTTTGGATCTCAGTAAGGAGTACCTAGCTGCAGGACATTGGCTGTTCAACTTTGGTCATTCTTGTTGCCACCCAAAATCATATGTGACTGTGTTGCCAGTAGAACCTATAAACACATGATAAAATGGAAATCCAAGCCAGGACTCCTATAAATATTTTTGTAACATGATGGTCGAGTTCACATTTCTGTGCTGTGTTCCCCCTCTCTCCTCACAGCGGGTGGTCAAGTGGCAGATCCTCTTTTATACTTAAGATATCCTGACAGATTATGTTCCCATGTGGGTGCTCCTCTGGCTAATCAACCCAACACTGGAACACACACGCACACAGCACCCTGCCCCGGCTTCATCCACTGTACAAGTTATCAGCCAAAATCAGAGCTCCAAATCTCAGCTTCTGCCTCTTAATGAAAGACAGGCTGTGGTGGAGGAAACTCTACTCCAGTAGTGCGTAGTGCTGATAAGACCACAGTAAGACCAGGTAAGGCCAGGATTAGGCCTGGAGCCTGTGGTTGAACTAAGACGTGCTCAAGAACACGCTTTTGCCTATAGACTTGTCTGTAACCTATTGAAGTGGAGATACAGGGTCGTCACTGGATTCCTGAAATGCCAAAAGACTGACTTATCATTTTGTTCAATATTTTTCCTAAAAATATTATCCTCGTTTTTCATCAGAAGATGGGTGGTTTCAGACATTCTAGTATAGTTACCATAACAATGACCATATGCAGAGCAGAGGCCCAGTGGGATCAACCTAAACAAGACATATTATGTTTTTTTTTTCTGGCACTTGGTATTAAACTACAACATAAATAATTAACAATTTTACACTTTTTCCATTGTAAATGTGATCTTAAATGATTTAGTAATGAAAACAGGTCCATTGAGCTCACATTCAAAACTGCAGATTTGAAAAGTGGCATTTTACCAGCCGACTGGGCTGCAGTAGCTCAGTTAGTGTTCGTCCACTGAACCGATGGTCAGAAGCAGGGGCGTTCTTTGATGGGGGCCACCTGGGCAATTGCCCCTAGCGCCATCGCGGGGGGGGTGCCACAGTGGCGCGAAGGAAAAAAAACAAAAAAAAAATGGTGCAGAGCGCGGCCTGCGGAGGCGCGGAGCAAGGATCCGCGCGGATCCTTGTGCGGGGGTGGGGGGCTGGCTCGTGAAGACAGAAGACAGTAAAGACAGTTATGTGAAGACAGAGTAGTCTGACTCTGACCTCTCGCGCTAGGCAACGCTGCGAGCACAGTACAGAGTTTGTTTTAGGGGGAGGGGCCAGGGGGGTAATCATTCGGATTTCGGTCAGTGTCTTGAGGAGGTCACGGTGTACAGTATGACAAAACAGTCGCGGTGATGGACTGAAAAAGATTGAAGCCATCAAGTGCCCAATTTCGAAAGAAACGGAAAGAAGAGGAGGAGAAACGAGCAAAAGAAAAAGGTATGCTATCGACTAGTCTTCAAGTTTACTTAATGATGATGATGTTGTATTAGTTAAACTCCCCTGATGTGATTGTTGATGCATGTTTGCCCTTCCCCCAAGCACGAAAATATTGCTATCATCATTGCTTGAGTTAACGAAGGCATAAGCTATATACATGGTCGTTCAAACATTTATCGTGTCCTATGGCACTTAGCTACAGGGAAGAGTTGCTGGCGAATGTCGACGAAATGTTTTTTTTTTTTTTTTTTGCTGGAGTGCACTTTTGCTTTCTTAAATAGCTGTTGGCTTACATGGCTATAATGTGAAATAATTGCGCCTTTGGTCTTTTTTTTAATGTTTTTATGTTATGTAGTTAGTAGTTAGTAGTTGTGAATTGAGTTTGTATGGACAACGGTCTTGTCTTGGGGGGGGCAAGAGCGGCTTTCGCCCAGGGCGCAAATCACTCTAGGAACGCCACTGGTCAGAAGTTCGAATCTCGTCATAAAATCATTGGGAGAGTTGTTAGAGGATGACAGAGTGCTGTCATTGTGTCCTTGGGCAAGACACTTTAGCTGCCTCACCCACAGTGTCTGCGTACACTGTTGTATGAATGTGGATGTGAATGGGTGAATGGTTCCTTAAAATTTCAGTCCAAGCACTATATAATTGTGACCATTTGAGTATTTGAGTAACACAGGACAGTGGAGAATTACACAAACATACTGAATCAAAATACAACTTTCACCAAGATAAGGGAACACTATTAACATTAAAAGCTCATTAAAGTATATTTTGCATTATCCCCTGTGACCCAAGCATCAAGCATGTTCTCATTACTCTTTCCATGTTTACACTTGTGTGAAACTTTCTTTTTACAATTCATTTATACACGTGCTATGCTTAATTTGTCCAGAATTGTTGTTTTGACTCTAAACAGGACTCGATGGTGGAGCTCGAAGCTAATGGACAAAAGCTCTCCCTTCTGTTGCCTGTGAGTCCCATTATTTACATCCCAGCTCCATTTAGGGCCGTGTGTTTGTGCACTGTACACATGTGAACAGCACTGGCTCAGATCTGTCAGTACAGGACCACCTCACTGTGTATTCAGCCTGGCCACATTATGTCACTGGGCTCCATGGTTTATCATAGCATGTTAGCATATGCGCAAGAATAAATATATACTGCATGCAAGCTACTGCACTGTGGCTTGTTGGAAAGCGCTGTTCATTTCCGTGACCAAAATGTCATCATTTTCAACGATGTCATAGTTTTCGTCAATGCCGTATTTTTGCTGACTGAATTAAAGGTAAAATTACACTCAGTTTGACTAAAAGTGGATATTTCCCTAAAAGTACTTAAGACTGGTTCAGAGACTAGATCCAAGTTACACTCAAACCAGACCATAAACAAGCTCAACGTCCAATGAACACATGGACTAAAACTAGACTTAAACTAAACAAAAGAAAGACATATTAATATAATAAAACAAATTAGTCATTTTAGTCAAAAGGGTAAAACTGAATTAAAATTTCTTGTCAAAGTTCACACTTAAAGGTGCATAGTCAGGGCTCTCAAGTCTCACGCATTGAGAGTGTGACACGCAATTCGTGTTCACACGCACACACGCCACACATGGCATTTCTCACGCTGAATTTTTTTTTTTTTTTTTTTTGGTGCCCAGAAAATCGGTCTGTGTGGCTCAGTTTATGCAGGCACCGCGCGTTTTCAGCGAAAAAAACTCCCCCCCTCCTCCCCGCCCCGCTCCCCAGAAAAAAATCTCAGTTACCAGGCGCCGTGCCCTTTTCAGCCAATCAGAAAATAGATTGTTCTGTTGTTGGGCAGACTGTAGAGTGGGCAGGCCGTAGAGTGTAGTTTCAGCTGCTAAGCACGCATTGCACTGTCAGTGATGAGGACAGCGACTGAACACGAGGAACGACAAAACGGTGATGATAAAACAAACTGAGAACCATCAGGTAATAACTTAATTAGTTGTAGTCTCACGCACGACCCCGCTCAAAACTTGAGAGCCCTGGCATAGTGTAACTTTTCAGGTGGAGGGTTCGATGAAGATGTTATTGCTTTGTCTGGAATGTGGATAGTGTAGATCAGGGGTGCTGTCCTGTGTGCTCGTCTGGAGCCGCGGACACCGTGAGGAACGTCACCACACGCGCCCCCAGCGCACACAGCTTGTTCACAACAACGTGTACCTTTGCGTACCAGCGTGTATCACAGAGCAGGGTAAACTATATAAAACATCCTACCTGTCCGTCCGCCTCACTTCAGCGCTCCTCGCCTTTTCACGCTCTCGCTCCTCCTGCTCATAGCGCACACAGTAGCTCCTGTGTCCTCTGATTAGAAGTGCAAGACTAAGTGCAAAGCAAAAACTAATCTAAATTTATGTTACTGTGTTACTCTGTTTTAACTTCCTGTTTGAATAATTCAGGGGCGGAGTGAGATTGGATTGAATCTTACTCCAAATGCCCATATTTGCCATGTCTAACAGGTCTTTCTAAAATGGACTAGAATGTAAGAAATCACATCTAAAAAATCTCCCCCCCCCTACTCAAAAGTAGATCTCGGTTAAAAAAAGGTTGAGCACCGCTAGTGTAGATTAAACCTATCACGAGGGAAAAAAGCAGGTAACAGCAATTCTGTGGAGAGTCGCCCCTATTCACTGAAGGAATTATTGGAATTATTTTCAACAGTAGAAACACCCATACTGAATAAATGCTAGATAAAAATGTTTAAAGTAATACCATGGAACATTCCAGGAAAAGCAATAACACCTCCGTGGAGACAAGCAGATAATGGTCATTTCAAGTTTCAAAGATTCAAATTTGAGCATTCTGACGATATATTCTTAGGCCTGTAATGAAAACTAATTTTGAAGCACGATATATTGCTCCAGAGAGATATTGCGATAAATGATAATACTGAAACTACTTTATGCCACTGATAAACAATAACAATAAAGCGGGATAATCCAGTAAACCATTTTTAAATAAACAGCATCATTAAAAGGCCTGACCTGGAACAGAATGAACTGATAATTTGCATTTACAGCTCAAATCTATTTTTATTACAACAAAAATACCCCATATTCCTCATTTCATTTATTGAATAAGTTGATATAGTAATTATCATCACAGGCCTATACATCTCACTCTATAGTGTGATCATACGTATTATGATTATGATTATGATTATGATTATGATTATTATTATTATTATTATTATTATTATTATTATTATTATTATTATTATTATTATTGTCATTATCAGTCTGGCTTTGTTGTTTTCACCTTTGTATTCTAAATCTAAAACTTTATTTCAAATAAACTACATTTTACATGCGGGTAGCCAAATTTGGAATTGCTTTACAGCCACAGTATGTGCCTTTTTAGCTAAAAAATTGATATGTAAGAGTGATGTGTGAGAAAGCTTGCATCTCCACAAACCTAAATAAGAGTCTTATTTGGCCTGGAGGAAACCCTCCACCTGCTTGTTTCCATGGAATTGTTGTTCCGTACAGTATATCTACAACTAAACATCAATCTCCTTGAAGAATGTTCCTGAGTATGGTTTTAACTTTCTATTTCCATGGAATCATACAGGTGATGTGCCACCTCCAGAAGGTTACATAACTGTACCTTAATGTAATGTTTATTTTGCTGAATTTAATGTTGGAGTTGGTCACTTATGGAGGTTGTGTACACTAGAGAAAAAACAGCTCAGTTTAGCAGAGTGTAGGACAATCTTGTTGTGAATAATCTAAAGCAGATGCTGCCTGGACACACGAGGATGGACAGGAGCAGAAGTGGTTTTGGACAGGGGCCTGTGATGTCTGGGAGAGACCCATGGGTGCAGGGGTGGAGATGTCTGCATGATTCAGTATTTTTAGCCTCAGTCAAGATGATAAAAATTTCACATTAATAGCACTGACTCAAGACTGGCTGCAGGTGCTGGGGTTTAAGTAGTGACCTTTCAGATCAGATAGAGGCATTTTAGGTTTAAACAAACTGGATTTTGGATTTAAAACTGGTATCACAAATGAGAGACTCTGACGACTTCTTCTTTAGAACCAAACCATTATAACAAGAGAATAAATTGGTGTTTCAGTTGTAGTAGAAGTTATATTTTATGCCATGTTTAGCTCATATCTGCGGACCTGCCTACAGTATGTCTGTATTTTCTCTGATTTGTTATAATGTTTCCTCATCACAAACACACCTGAGTTGTGTTTTGTTTCATTCACATGTTTAACACACAAAACCTGCTTATTTAGGCTTATTTGAGTGACTCTCAAACTGAAAACATTTTGTTACACCTTGTGATGTAGGGTTGCCAACCGTCCCTTGAAAAACAGAATCGTCCCGTATTCAGAAACAAAAGTACGCATCCCGTATTGAGCTGAAAAGGGACGCACTTTGTCCCGTATTACCATGTGGATCAAAAATAGTGTCTATAACAGGGTGCCCAATACGTCGATTGCCATCTACCAGTCGATCGGTGTGCGGTCTTGGTCTTGAGATGATTGCGATCCTATTTCATAACGGCTGCTGCCTTTAGCAATGAGCTTTTACCGTGTTTTTCACATCACAGCCCGTGCGCTCGTCTGGAACACGCGGAAACCATGTGCGCCGCCAGGTTTCTCTCCTCCCTGCTCATAGCGCACGCAAGCTCCCGCCTCAATGCGCTCTGATTAGAAGTGCAAGACTAAGTGCAACGCAAAAACTAATCTAAATTTATATTACAGCATCCGCACAGAGCAGGTGTACAGCACAGAGCAGGTCTACAGCACAGAGCAGGTCTACAGCGACATGTGGTTGAATTTTCCCTAATAAAAGTGCACAAATGCATCTGTTTGTCACAACATCCATTTGGTAAATTTGCAGAGGCTGGTAAATACCACTACAAAACCAGTAAGAGAATGTAACTCCAGTTAGAAAAACAGGTTAAAAAAAAAATATATATATATATATATATAGGGGTCCTCAAACTGTGGGTGAGGGTCCAAAAATGGGGAACAGAGTGTTTAAGTGCAGTACAGTTTGCTTGGCTTATTTTAAGATTAAAATGAACATTCATTAGATAAAATGGAGATAGATGTATGAAAACTTATTTATGTGAGTTAGCCTTTGTTATTTAGTATTAAAAATAAATTGCCGATAATTATTTTCCCTGTGTTCATATCACTCAGATATGCATCTAATTCAATTCTGGTTTGAGTCAAATTGTTAAAAAATTGCTTCACACATACAAAAAAGGGCTAAAAAGATTCACTACACCACGAAGGGTGAAGGCACTCGGGCCGGCCGGTCCTGCCAATAAGGTGTCCCTTATTTATTTTTCAGGGAGTTGGCAACCCTATCGTGATGTCATGTGGTAATGCAGGAAGTGCTCCACTATTTTAGTCCTGGAATTGCCTAAATCTACTGGAGAAAATGTAAAACGTACAAAACTAACATGAAAACTACCACGACATGACATCACAAGGTGGAAAAGAGCATTTTGGGCACAAACGTGTAAACAAGCCATGTAACAAGCCTTAAAGCAATTTTGCATAATATAGGACCTTTAAATCAGAAACTATCCATCTTCATTTATTGTAACATTATTATACTAAGTTAGATTTTTTTTTATTTGACTATTTTAAAATATTATGAATCTAACCATAGACATTTGTCAGATTTACAATATAAGCAGCACAAATTGCCAAAGCCTACCTAAGTTCCATTCTAAAGCAACATACCCTTATCCAAACACACACACCCTTTATTTTGATTGCTAATCTATGGAGTACATTAATGATATTTTATTGGCTTTTTCCATGTTTGCTTTCCTAAAAACATCATTTGAAACTGTCAAACTTTCATAATGAACTCGACTACCATTTGTGACAGGCCCAATCCCTTCTTCTCCACTCAGATACACTTTTTGGATTGGGGGATTTGAAGCGAACCGCACAAAAAACAACATGCTAGGCTAACGTGACAGACGTAAGCTAACATAGGCTAACCAGTGCGGACAGAGTGCAGTGTGTGAGCTGATTGTGTTTGCCTTGGTGTGTGCGATGAGAGGCTAGGCCCATTAGCGCGCGGTAATTGCGGGGATATTGGTGGAGTATAGTTGTAATTGCCTTTAGCTAACTGCTAGCTCCGGCTCCGCGGCGCCTCAAACATAAATATGAACCCAGGGGCATAGGCTCCACTTTGTCCTCCTGCTGCGTTTGACCTGCACTGAGAGTTCACCAGGGTTCTGTGGGAGTGACGAGACGGGTTTAAGAAACCCAAGTCTGGATTAAAGGGCCCATATTACACTATTTTCTGATTTATGTTATGATGTTTCCTCATCAGAAACATACCTGGAGTTGTCTTTTGTTTCATTCATGTTTAACACACATACCCTGCATTTTAGGCTGGGTCCGTCTCTCCCAAATAAAATAAATAAATAAAATCTTGAGATTATTCTATTGTATTGTAGTGTAAATCAGTTCCATTGAGGCAAAACATAGATGTTAACTTTAAAGGGATAGTGTGTGTTTTTTTATGTTAATCTGTATGAGTTTCCTTCTAAAAGTTACGTGTGTTGACACCGGTTTACCTCTGACAGTCTCAGCTGATCCCGGTTCGGCTCGCTTTCTGGAGCCCACGTAAGTAGGTCCGGTAACTTCCCTGGAACATGAAATAAAGCTTGTTTTTTTTCTCAAAACAAAACATTACGTTAGAAAGGTGATATATTTGCGTCGTATCACTACGCCCATGTTAACTCTATCAGCCTGTTCACTTGTAAACTTCGGCGTAGACATCCGCTGAAGGTGAACAGGCTGATAGAGTTAAAGGGATATGCTACCCCCAGGTCAAACTTGGGCATCTCCCCACAGTCCAGAGACTAAAATAAGTGATGAAAAGCGTTTTCCTGGTCACCCAGCCATTGTCCGAGTCTGTCAGCACTGACCGCCGCGCGAGCTGATGCTCCTCCGCGTTAGACTGGAGTCTAACGGCGCCAGAGAAAGATTTCGGCCAAATTGAATTAATTTGCTTGATGCTTTTCCCAATTACTTTCTGTGTAGTGCGCATTCATATCGAGTGCAAATAAATGTGCAAATCAACACGGAGAACTTGCCTTGGTCATTTTGGGTGGGAACTATTTTTCAGTGCGGAAAAAGACAGACGAAGCACACACCACGCGGACAGGGGAATCCCTGTTTATGCACCAGGAAGGGAGTTCCCCCGTTACGCTGCGTGCTTTGTGCTTCGCCTTTATTTTTCCGCACTGAAAAATAGTTCCCACCCAAAATGACCAAGTCAAGCTCTCCGTGTTGATTTGCACATTTATTTGCACTCGATATGAATGCGCACTACACAGAAAGTAATTGGGAAAAGCATCAAGCAAATTAATTCCTTTTGCAGCAGCAGTCAGTGCTGACAGACTCGGACAATGGCTGTGTGACCAGGAAAACGCTTTTCATCACTTGTTTTAGTCTCTGGACTGTGGGGAGATGCCCATATTTGACCTGGGGGTGGCATATCCCTTTAACATGGGCGTAGTGATACGAGTGGAGAGAGACAAGACGCAAATGTGAAATACGCTGCTGGATGTTTTGAGGACAACTGTTTCGGACGCAAATATATCACCTTTCTAACAAATGTTTTGTTTTGAGAAGAAAAACAAGCTTTATTTCATGTTCCAGGGAAGTTACCGGACCTACTTACGTGGGCTCCAGAAAGCGAGCCGAACCGGGATCAGCTGAGACTGTCAGAGGTAAGCCGGTGTCAACATATGTAACTTTGAGAGGAAACCCATACAGATTAACATATATAAAAAAAACCTCACTATCCCTTTAAAAGTGCCACTTAATGACATCACAAGGTAGAACAGAGCATTTTCAGCCTTGGAGATACAGGCAGCCCAATGACATAGGATTAAAACATGAAACAAAACACAACTCTGTATGTGTTTGATGAGGTAACAATGTTCTAACACAGCTAAAGCTCACAGGATGTCATGTAGGAACAGAGGGATGACCCAAAATGCAGGACTACTGTTTAAGCTCTTTAATAACAACCAAAGAAAGACCAAAATCCAAAAATCCAAACTGGCATGACAAGACTAATAATGACAAGACAAGACGAGACTTTAGCCGTTTCCCAATTCAGCGAGTGCACGGTATGGCGCGTGCTTGGAGGGGGATGTGCGTCATATCTGGCGCGACAACTGCTGTTCCATTTCGTTTTTGTCCCATGCACAGTTAAGACACAGTCCGAACAGCGCAGTTGTTTCCATGGAAATCAGGGCTTGGACCAAGCGTGCAAACATGCACGCTTCGCACACTCAAAAGCCCCAGCATGCACAGCGCGGCAGGATATATGACTACAAAGATGGACTCGCCAGCAACATCGCCATGTGACAGTTGCGACTTCACTATAAAATGTGTGTACTGGTTCACCTCACCTACAACTATGCTACATGAAACTCTTCATAAACTACGCTAAACATGTGTGACGGTAGCCGTAACGGCATAGTTCACTGCACCTGTTTTACCGTTCACATGCTTTTTCCCTTACACTTCTATATTTCCTTTGCTGTTGTAATGCTGGATATTCTACAGTATAATAGCCATGTCCCAATTCCAAGTATTACTAGTCGCAATAGAATAATATTTTTGTCTTTAGGGAACAAGGAGCAGACCACCCGGCTCATTGAGCTGAGGCGGGACCTGTTCCATTTCGCAGACGCCCATGCGATCCACAGACTGCACTCAGGGCTGAGCGAGTATGCACTGCCTCGACTGCAGGCTGAGACCACACTCTGAACTGTGCACTCGCTGAACTGGGAAACAGCTATGGACAATGGACCAACAAAGGGCAGAGAAGAACACGGGGTATAAATGCAGACAGATACAGGTGTAGGGGAACACAATCAACAGACAGGAAGTAAAACTAAAAGTAACAAGCTGACCAGACCAGACCACCAACACTAAGGGCACACCAAAGGAATAAGATACAGAATATATGAAACAACAGCAAAACATAAACCATGACACAGGAGTCAGCTTTGGGCAATACATTTTAAATTGGGAATGTTGATCTTGACATTTTTTATGGTTGTCATTTAGGGCATTATATTGTGTAAGTAAATGGTTAGATATATTGCACCTCCGTTGGACACTGAAAGGTGATTACATTAAGCACTCACTTATTGCAAGATAAGGTATCGGTAACACTTGTATCTTAGTACTTAACAAATACACCAGTGTACACAGACACTGCACTGTCTTGCCGTTGAACACAGTTAGCACAAGCATTTCAAGAAGATTTTAAAGAGATTTTTGTAAATGTGATACATTCAAAGTGTTGCATTTTTCTTTATTTTCTTGGATATGTATGAGAATTGATCAAAATAAACAAACAAAAAATCATCAAGGAAGTAATTCATATTGTGCAGACACCAGTTGCATTACTGCTGTTCCATATTACGATAACTTTTGACTGTTTTACTGGAGACCACAGTTATAATGTGGAAAAACATAAATCTGCAGGTGTCTGGTTAGTCCCATACCCACACAGATAAATTAACTTTGACAGTTTTGACTGGAACATTTATGGAAACAGGAACTGGAACTTCGTGAACATGCACAATAGTCTTATCCTCAGAAAGGTTCTTCTGACCAAGACTCTACCTCAAGATCTGGAGGATATATTGCTGTATAGAAGATACACATATAATGTACGCTACCAGTCAAGACTTTGAACACACTTTTCATTAATGTTTCTTCTGTAGATTCTCACTGAAAGCACCAAAACTATAAATAAACACACATGAAATGTCTCAAAAATTGTTGTAGATTGTTGTAGATTTGGCATTTCTTGACCCTGAAAACTATTTCAGGAGACTTCATTATAAAGATCATTTAGAGAAGGTCAAGGGTTTGTAGTACTGTCAACAAAGCAAAATGTGGGTAGTTTGAGGATTCGATTTTTAAGTTATTTCACTTTTTTATTTGCTACATCATTTCATACATCTTGCTCAATATACAGTATTTGATGTTGTCCGTATGTATCTAAAATATAGAGACTTGTAAAACATTAAATGTGTGTGAGGTGCGTCCAGACTTTTGACTGGTAGTCTATATTTTGTTATATTGCAGTAGCAGTAATAAGGAATAGACTTAGACTTAGACAAACTTTATTGATCCACAAGGGAAATTATTTAGACACAGTAGCTCACTAATCACAGTATATTATAATAACAATAATAAAGAGCAAAAATATAAATGGCAATAATACATTCAAAGTAAGCAGCAAAAATAACAAGAGACTGCTGTCTAATATGGCATAATTGTATACATGTATACAGTAAGTAGAAGAAAAAATGTATATATATAGAAATGTGTGAAGAATCCCTCAGTCGTCCAGGTAGAATCTATGGTAAAAGGAGAAATTCAATTGGTCAACTGGACAAAGTTTATTTGGTCGAAAACGTTTCGCAGCTCATCCGAGTTGCTTCGTCAGTTCTGGTTAGAGTACTGATGGACATTGCTTATATCTAGCTGCAGGGAGGAGCTACATACACTGAAATTATTCTGAAACTATCCCACCTCTTTGTTTTCAGTTTCTGTCTTTTGTTTTCAGTTTCTGTCTGGGCTCTTGTTTAGCATACCCATTCAATACCATAATGGGTGTTTTCACACCTCTGGACCTGATCTGGCTAGCCCTATTGCTTCCTTTGTTTGTCTTGATTTAGGTTTGAGAATTGAATTATAGTTGGGAGACAAATTGTCTCTGACCCCTCCATTCCTGTTTAAAGAAAGATTCTTTAAGAAGCCACGGGCCACTCCTTTGAGGACAGTGAGGTACAGATCTTAGCCAGGGAAAAGAATTGGTTTGAGAGGGAAGTTAAAGAGGCTATTTTTGTCAAAAAGGAGAATCCTTCTTTAAACAGGAATGGAGGGGTCAGACACAATGTGTCTTCCATATATAATTCCATTCTCAAACCTAAATCAAAACAAACAAAGGAAACAATAGGGCAGCCAGGTCAGGTCCAGAGGGGTGAAAACACCCATTATGGTATTGAATGGGTATGCTAAATAAGACACCAGAGAGAAACTGAAAACAAAAGACAGAAACTGAAAACAAAGAGGTGGGATAGTTTCAGAACAATTTCAGTGTAGTTAGCTCCTCCCTGCAGCTAGATATAAACAGTGTCTATCAGCACTCTAACCAGAACTGACGAAGCAACTCTGATGAGCTGCGAAACGTTTTCGAACAAATAAACTTTGTCCAGTTGACAAATTTAATTTCTCCTTTTACCATGAGGATGACTTGTTGTGCAGTTGTATGGAGAATCAATCAATCAAGCTAACTTTATTTATAAAGCACTTTTCATACAAAAAAAATTAACACATAGTGCTTTACAGTGATTAAAAACAACCCATTAAAACAATGGCATGAATGTCATCCTGAATGGGTCAAATGCAGAGAACCCATTTCCACAGTGACAATAAAGTCCACCTTAACGAGCCTGAATCAGCTCTCTATGGCTCTCAGAGCAGAGCGTCTCTTGTGGCTCTTACTGTACATGCGTGACAGACCACAGACTGACGTACATCTACATCAACCGTTCCCATCACGGAGCTCTCCATAGATCTTCCTCTCCTCCGACGCCCCCTCCTTTTCTCCTGCTGTTACTTTCCCTTTCCTTCCCCTATCCATCACTCTATCTCCACCTCTGCTCCACAGAACTGGACATCTCTCTGCTGTGTTTGCTTTATGAGAACATCTGTTTGGCTTCTGGCTCAACCCTTGGCCCTGAGCAGCAGCCAGCCAGGCCTCCAGTCAGCAGAGCCATGTGGAAGATAACACTACTGTGGACTTCACCAGCCATGCTAAACTTAGATCTGTGGTGTGGCGTAAGAGGCAAGCAGAGGTGGGTAGAGTATCTTAAAATTTTACTCAAGGTAGAACAACAGAACTTCAAAATAACATTAAAGGTCAAAACTGACTCTTGTGAGCTTTAAGTCATTTTAGAATGATGTTACCTCCTCAAAAAGATACCTGGAGTTGTGTCTTGTTTCATTCACACATGTTTGAGTAATCCTGGATTATTAGTCTATCTACATCGTCTGCTCTGTTCCACCTTGTGATGTCATGAAGTGGTAGTTTTCAAGTCAACAGCTACTTTTTATCTTTTGTTTAGTAGATATTGGCAATTCCAGGGCTGAAACTGGGAGAAAAACTCAACCTAAATATGCAGGATTTGGGTATTAACATGTGTGAATGAACAAAACATAATAGATCAGAAAATAAATTTGATTCATTATTCTGAAAATAGTGTAATATGGAGCCTTTAAGTAGTGGTCCAAGAAATGACTTAAGTAAGAGTAAAAAGGATTTGGCAAAGCTACTTCTCAAGTAAGAGTAACGTAAAAAGTAACTGTCAGGACCTATTTAATTATTTAGTTTATTATTTTTTAAGTGAATGCATAAAATCTGGTGTTTTCAAAGGACAGACACAAAAATGAGACAAACTAAATCATATCTAAAGGAGCGATGTAAGAAACATAAATGTTCAAATCATTTCTTATTTCTTATTGTCACATTAAAGCAGAATTAATGTTTTTTTTTACAATCTGAGCCTTATTTCGGAAATAAAACAAGTTGTTTTACTCACCCATAGCACTTTGGTGTCATATGGAGAAGTTTCGTAGATGTTGTGGTGTAGCGGTGTCCGTGAACGTGAGTGCTCGGGGCATATGTTTGCGCAAACTTTAGCACTTTTCACATCACAGAAGATCGCTGCGTCAGCGTAGACTTTAAGTGGAGTCAAAAGCGGCCTGAAACCCGATATCCCACTCGAGACAGCAAAGGCATTCTTCCTCTGTGGCCATCGTCATACAATGTCCACATAAACACCACAAGGTACTACTGTCTTTTCGTAGACGGGCCGTCGTTCGCTGTTCTCTTGTGCGCTGCTCCTCAAACTGTCTCCGTTTCCTTCTTTCTAATATCTCTTCCTCCGTATACTCAAAGGCTCAAAACGATAGGGACGGGCATCATACTCAAATAAGTCCTCTTCAATCTCAAAGTCCGAATCTTCAGCCATGTCTCGCAACAGAAAAGTTCAGAGCGGTGTTAGCTTCTTTCAGACTAGCGGTGTTTATCTGCGAAACAGCTGTGACTTCACGCATGCGCGCTGTCCTCTATGATGATGTCATCAGATGAAACTATAGCTGGATATCGGGTTTCAGGCCACTTTGGACTCCACTTAAAACCTACGCTGACACAGCGATCTTCTGTGATTTGAAAAGCGCTAAATTTGTGTTATTTGGAGACCGCAAACATTTGCCCCGAGAACTCACGTTCACGGATACCGCTACACCACAACATCTACGAAACTGCTCCATATGACATCAAAGTGTTATGGGTGAGTAAAACAACTTGTTTTATTACCGAAATAAGGCTCAGATTGTAAAGAACGTTAATTCTCCTTTAAGTTTTTGTCACTTGTAGACTTACTCCCAGTGGGAAGAGAAACCAAAACTTTCACTCAAGCAAAAGTACTACTACATAAATGAAAATATCACTCGAGTAAAAGTATGTTGCTAGAAAAGCACAATATGTAGATGTTACTGAGTACTGCCCACCCCATAATCAACAATTTTACTAACCTTGAACTCTTGATTTGTAATAATTGCTTTATTAAAGGCACAGTACATGATTTTTACTGGCTTAAAATCAAACAGAACAGCTAACAGCAACTAGCATAATGTGCACTTCCTGATTATGGAACAATAAAATGCTTTCTAATTAAATGCAGACAACATACAGTGGACTTATTATTTTGACCCTAAAAACTGTTAATATAATACAGTATGTGTACTGGGGCATGACAAATGACAAAGACCTTTAACCGTGAACTGAATGACGGCAGCAACTCCGTCACACCACTTTGGAAATTCAAAACATAAAACCCTTATCAAATTTGTACTCTGTATTCACCCCATCCCAGGACTGTGTTGCAATCACTGGAATAATAATAATAATAATGCACTTCCTCTACACGGGGCTCCACACTAACTTTTGTGAGGACTGTCTTGAAATCGTCCCGAACTCCAGACTGAACTGTCGGTTAGAAGTTTAAAGGTGCACTTTTTGGTTGGGGTCCACCAACTGATTGTTTCTAAGGATATGTCATTGCTCTACTTCAAAAGTTCCACAGTATGACATTATAAGTGGTTATAGCGGGAAAAAAAAAAAAACAGGCATTCTGACATCTGAAGCGGGGTTGCCGCTCCACAGTGTTGACCTGTAACCTGGTCTGATTTCCAGTGCATTTCTGCTACATATTGTACTACACACATACATTAGTATTTAACTAGGGTGACCAGATTCTTCTCAGGTTGGTATAGTATAAATTAATATTGAAAAGAGCATGTAGCACTGTCTATTCTGTCATAATTTGAATAACTTATTGCCTTATGGTCATTTACAAGCATGCTTTCTGTATTTAACTAAACAAATCACAATATATTATAAGATAAGATAAGACTTTATTGATCTCACACAGGAGAAATTCACTTGTCACATTAGCTCCAGGCAGTTTAGTGCAAAAGAAAGTTTGAACAAGAAAGTGCATGCAGACAAATAGTAATAATAATAAAAATAAGTAAAAAGAGAGTATAGAAAATATTGCACGTCTGGACTATACAGTGGAGTTATACAGTCTGATGGCGGTGGGGATGAAAGATCTCCTTCTTGCACTGGGGGTGCCTCAGTCGGCTGCTGAAGGAGCTGCTCAGCTCCTCTACAGTCTGGTGCAGAGGGTGGGAGGTGTCGTCCATGATGGACAAGTTTGGCCAGCACCCTCCTCTCAGCCACCTCCTCTACAGAGGACAGCCCAGGACAGAGCTGGTCCTCCTGACCAGCTTATTAAGTCTTTTCCTGTCCCGCTCTGTGCTGCTCGGGGCCCAGCAGACAACAGCGTAGAGGAGAGCAGAGGCCACCACAGAGTCATAAAAAGTCTTGAGCAGAGGCCTGCACACTCCAAAGGACCTCAGTCTCCTCAGGAGACTGAGGACTGGCCCTTCTTGTACAGGGCGTCGGTGTTGTGGGACCAGTCCAGTTTATTGTTGAGGTGAACACCCAGGTACTTGAAACTGTCCACAGTCTCTATGTCCTGCCCCTGGATGTTCACCGGTGAGTGAGGTAGTGGTCTCCTCCTGAAGTCGATCACCAGCTCCTTTGTCTTACTGGTGTTAAGGCTCAGGTGGTTTCACCTACATCAGTCCACAAAGTCACTGATGTACTCCAGCTCGTTCCCCTCAGACACACAGCCCACGATGGCCGAGTCATCAGAGAACTTCTGGAGATGGCAGCTGTCCGTGTTGTATGTGGAGTCTGAGATGTAGATGGTGAAGAGGAAGGGTGAAAGGACAGTTCCCTGGGGGCACCCCAGTGCTGCAGACTACAACCTGTGACGCGCAGCCGCACGTACTATGGACGGTCAGTGAGGTAGTCGATGGTCCAGGCAGCGAGATGTCCATCCACTCCCGTGTCCTCCAGCTTCTCCTGCAGCAGTGCCAGCCTGACGTTGTTGACGCTGCTGGAGAAGTCAAAGAACATGACTCTCACCGCACTCCCGGCGGTCTCTAGGTGGGTGAGCGCCCGCTGCAGCAAGTAGATGACGGCGTTCTCTACTCCTACGTTTGGCTTGTAGGCAAACTGCAGTGGGTCCAAGGTGGGGCTCACCACAGAGCGGAGGTGACTGAGGATCACCCTCTCCATGGTCTTCATGAGGTGGGAGGTCAAGGCGACCGGTCTGTAGTGGGGCGGTTCCCAGGCATTTGTTGTTTTGGGAACCAGGACCACACAGGAGGTCTTCCACAGGACGGGGACCCTCTCCAGGCTGAGGCTCAGGTTGAACATGTAGCAGAGAACCTCACAGAGCTGGTCCGCGCAGGTTCTCAGCAGCCTGGGGCAGATACCATCAGGTCCTGCAGATTTCCTCTGCTTCAGCCGCCTTTGCTGAAGGGGATCAGATTGGTCAAAAAATTGGGACACCTGGTTTACTCCGGATTTTGTCCTAGTTTACTCCTGTTTAGACAAGATCAAAGCGCTCAAAAATACTCTTTGGATATTTCTTGTATAAAACTGAGACAAATCACAGGTTTTGGACACATCTACAGAAAAAAGGGACACAGGGCTCAAAACTGGGACTGTCCTGGGTGAATAGGGATTTCTGGTCACACTATTTTTATTAGTTAGTTAGTTTTACGCACTTATACTTTCATTTTTTGTATTATAACACAACAGTATTCATTGCAACTCATGGGAATCAAGCCACTAACCTTAGAGGAAGTGACTAGGCTGCTAACAGACCTTCAGCCATATTAAATGCACTGTACCTGATTTTTGTTCTGATTTTCTCAGTTTGTGGTGGGTACCTGTGGACTGGAGCCAGACTCTTACTGTACATTTGGTGGTATTTCCAGTTACAGCTGTGAACAAAGCAAAGTTCCTGGACATGGTTGAGTGTTTGTGTGAAGAAAACAAGCTTCACACACTTCACACAAGTGGGAGCAGCTATTGTTTCAACACTGGGCTAGTTAAGCAGTAAGTGTTCCTTTACATGTACGACACAGTGAAAACACATGTTGTCAGCCTGGACCGTTCCCAGGTGTGAAAGTGCGTAACTCGTGATGCAAAAAGTACAAGGGGAAGGGGGGCACAGGCTGATGAGGTCATGCTCTGGGACATTATCACACATGTGTTGGGTTCTATATCAGTTTAATATTCTACCACAGGACTGGACCCAGCATTGGGTAGTGTTCAGTTACATTTCCTTGTGTAACTTAAAGGGACAGTGTGTAGGATTCGTGGCGCATAGGTGGTTACTAGCTATTCCACTTCCTCTTTTGGCTATGGCAGACCTCGAGGGTCACCCGGACGCGACGTAGCGCCGAAATCTCGCGTGCCCGCGCACGAACCGCGCACCGCTGTATACATAAAGCGCGGTCCCCCGTTCACTTTTTTTTTTTCTTTTCGCATGAAAACACACAATCCCGATCATGATTCATGACAATCTACACATCAAATGAAACCTTACAGTCTCCTCTTTTTGACTATGCAATTCATTTCCCTGCAAAACAATCACTCCCCGAGCACATGGGGCTTTTATACGGAAAAGCACAAAACTTAGCTTACTTAGCTTACCTTTGAAGGCTTTGCACAGGTCAAACTCTGTATTTCATCATAAACTTGGTCTCAATCTGTCCATAAGGATCCAGCGAATAAAATCCAGTAAAACAATTTAGTCCAAAATACGTGTTGTATCCATTACGATGTGTGATCCGGCAGCATGCTTCTTTACACAGGCTCCCCCCTTCCCCCTCCCCTTCCCCTTCTCTCCTTCTGTCCTTCACTCCCAAACGCAGCGCGGCTAAGCAGCTGTTAGCAGGAGCCGAGGCGAAGGATGAGCCCAAATGTCCTTCTGTGGCTCTCGTATTCAAAATGGCTGCCTCTATATGGGGAAGATCCCCCTTTTATGTGACTATATCTAAGTCCAAAAGAATACTTTGATTTCATGATGGAAGTGAAAAGGCTAGGAAAACAATGTATTTTTGAATGGGTATCTTCAATTTCAGTAATTAACAGGTAAAAATCTTACACACTGTCCCTTTAAGCAAGAAATTTTACTTTTTAGAGTACTTTCTAGAAGCATTCCTTACTCCTTACTTGAGTAATCTTTAGTTTGGCCAAATGCAAAGCTATCACTATTTTAAACTAAATCTAAACGTTTGCTATTTGATATCCACAGAGTATAATTTATTGAAATTTGAAGGGGAAACAAGAATGAGAAAATTCTCATTCTCTGGGTAAGTCAGACTGACAGCTGGACTCCAAGTCAGCAGTCAGTCCTGGGTCAGAGCCAGCATCTCCCTGTGGAAATTTGAGCACCAGAATTCACAGATACTGGTCCAGCTGTATGGAGAAACTGGTCCTCAGAGTGAGGGGAGGACTTCAGAGGCCAGTGCTGTGTTGGTGACAGCATGTGGCTGGGGTAAGATTTTAAGAGGTTTGAGTACTAGAATTCACAAACACTGGCATAGATGTTAGTAGTGGTCTTGTCCAGAGACTGAGGGCAGGAATTTAGATCCAGAATAGTCTGGTTCTCAGAAACAGGCTGTACTCCAAGTCTGAAATTGTTGCTTGCAGTATCTGCCTGTGGTACATTTACGGCAGGGACAAGGTTTGAGACCCCAGAATTCAGGTTGTCAGAATAAGGCAGTGCTTCTCAATTATTTTCTGTGACGCCCCCCCTAGGAAGAAGAAAAAATGTCACGCCCCCCTCCCTGCGCGCGACTATTACTAGTATAATTTGTCTAGAAAATTGTTATTAGTACATCTCTGCAACATTGTATCCTTTATTAACATTAAAAACAAAAAAAAAGAAAGAAACTTACAACAAAGACTGCACTCTCCACTGTCTTTTTGCACGGAGGACTCAAATATTAATGTGCAGCTTTGTGCACATTTGTTTACGTTTTACAGAAACGAAACTTAAAACCGCATGGCTTATTTGCATAAAGTAAAACCGCTGAAAAAAAACCCGCTCTGTCCTTGTGGTGCTGATGCATCAGCTTCTGTCGGACTAAAGGACACGACTCAGCAGAATATACATGTTTTTCTGTGACAGAGGATGTTCTGCTGATGGTGAGTCTGTTCTGTATATCGTGTATTTAAGGTTGCCGACCCCTGCCCCAGAGCAACAATGAGAGTGCCACTGCCAACTACTGTTGTTGATGTGCAATTACACTTAGTTCTAGTACAGTACGGCAAAAAAGCATATTTCCCAGTGTCACCCGCGCCCCCCCCCTGGCATCACACCGGGCGCGGTGTGATGCCAGGGGGGGGCGCGCCCCCCCAGGGGGGCCCGCCCCACTATTTGAGAAGCACTGGAATAAGGGCAGGACTTCAGGTCAGGAACAGTCTGGTCTTCAGGCTGAGGGAAGGACTTCAGGCCCGGGTTTTCTCAGGTCACATGTTGAAGTAGCTGACGAAGTAGCTTGGATGAACTGCAAAACGTCTTCAACCAAATAAACTTTGTCCTGTTGACAAATTGAATTTCTCCTTGTACCATGGACGACTGAGGGATTCTTCACACAGGTCACATGTTCAACATGGGCAACTTCCAGCAAGGATGCATAATTCATTGGGTCCATTCAAATCTATTAATGTTTGTTAAAAATTGATTTTTGAAAAATGTTTTCATTTTTTTAATGTGTTTTTAGTTTGATAAATTAATTACGGTATTCCAAAAATGTAGCAGATAGTTTCTTATAGTGAAAGAACTTGTGTATCTATAAGATTCAGAAGCTATCCCCTCAATAACGAGCTGTACTTAAGAGTAGCATCTTCATTTTTGCACTTATGAGTACAACACATCATGAGTTCTACAAAAAAAAATGTTTTCTTCCAGAGAGAATTTCACATAATGGTCTATGCATTGATCTTTTCCAGTCACACTGTTTATGCATTAGTCCTGATTTCTTAGGAGATATGTTTTCTGACTCTGAGTGAAATAGATGGTTTACCATTGTCTTCATTTCCTGTTCCATTTGTAAGGTGCTCATTTAGCATCATGGTTATGGACATTTTTTTTTACTGTAGACAACAGACTTCCACATGTTTGACCTGTGCTACTTTGGCTCTGTATCTGAAAATTGATTCCAGGACAGAAAGCTCCAAACTGGGAGTGACGAACAAGTCCTCATGATGAGAAGTTCATCATGGCCATGAGTGGCTCCTGGGAGATGGACTACACCCACTTGTAGAAGGATGGGTCAAAAGTTTTGATAGGAAACTTAAGTGTGATGCCACCATGTTACCTTTTATTGTTCTGAAAATGCTATATTCAATGAAAACATCATATTAATATGTTTTATAATTTTCAGTTTTATTTTTGACACTATAAGTCTCTCCTCCCTTTTCTCCCTGAGCTAGGTCACTAACCTCATGCATTAGAGCACACATCAGCATGCATCCTGAATTAAACTACTACACATCCCATCGGGTTTGTGAAGTTGTCATATATAGAAGCCACGGGCCATTCTTTTGAGGACAGTGAGGTTCAGATCTTAGCCAGGGAACAAAATTGGTTTGAGAGGGGGGTTAAAGAGGCAATTTTTGTCAAAAAAGAGAATCCGTCGTTAAACAGAAATGGGGAAGTTAGACATAACTTGTCTCCCATTTATAATTCGATTCTCAAACCAAGTCAAAAACAGACAAAGAAACATTAGGGCAGAATGTCTTTTGTAACTGTTGCGTGAAGAGTCCCTCAGTCATCCAGGCTTGAATAGGGAGGCTAAACTAGACGCCAGAGAAATTTGAAAAACAAAGAGACAGATTAGTTGAGATAGTTTCAGAGCTATTTCAGTGTAGTGAGCACCTCCTAGGGCTGAATGGATACGCTAATACTAGACGCCAGAGGAATTCATAATACAAAAGAGACAGATTAGTGGAGATAGTTTCAGAGCTATTTCAGTGTAGTGAGCACCTCCTAGGGCTGAATGGATATGCTAATACTAGACGCCAGAGGAATTCATAATACAAAAGAGACAGATTAGTTGAGATAGTTTCAGAGCTATTTCAGTGTAGTGAGCGCCTCCTAGGGCTGAATGGATATGCTAATACTAGACGCCAGAGGAATTCATAATACAAAAGAGACAGATTAGTGGAGATAGTTTCAGAGCTATTTCAGTGTAGGGAGCTCCTCCCTGCAGCTAGATATAAGCAGGGTCTAACCAGCACTAGAACCAGAACTGACGAAGCCTCTCGGATGAGCGGTGAAACGTTTTCGACCAAACAAACTTTGTCCAGTTGACAAATTGAATTTCTCCTTTTATCATGGATTCTACCTGTACGACTGAGGGACTCTTCACGCAAGTTGTCATATACAATTTTGTAAAGGGTTGCACTGATTCAGCTTTTTATGTTTATGTTTAAGTATGTGCTGATACCCAATATCAACTGATACTCGGGCTGAGACACAAAATGTGATTTATTAAAAACAAAAAAACAAAAACAAAAAAACATCGAAATGTCTTTTGTAACTGTTATTTATCATTTCAAGTAATTACAGAACAGCTTTTTAAAAATACAAATTTAATATTATGGAACATTTTGGGGCAACATTGTCCAGTAAATCATCATATTATATCAATTTAGATATCGGCTGAACCAATATATTGGAACAGATATCAGATACTGTATCACACAGTTGTATTGGTGCCTCCCTAGTTTTCTATCATGTTTTTGTATTTGTGGAGAATTGTCGTGTGGGAGCATGGGTGACGTAGGCTTGTGGGCGGAGCATTGGACAGAATCTTACAGCTAACTGCAAAGAGTTTGAATCGTGCCTGTGAGCGATTGTTAGATTACTCAAACATGCATGGTCATCTGAAATCTCTCCAGACATGTTTTTGACGAAGGAATGTAATAACATGGTGGACAGTCACAGCTCCAAAAAGTCAGTTTTGCAGAATACCTACTATATCCATTTCCACTGACCTCACTATAAAAGGGACAGAAATAAAACAAAACGAGATTCTCAAAGATGGGTTAAGCCCTTCTCCCTTCCCCTCTCAATAGTTCTGTCTGCTGTCTGCTTTGGTCATTACATTATATTCTACCTGAAGGCACTGTTGACTTTATGCATATTTGTGCCTCTGTTAGTCGTATTTATAGTCACAGAGCTCCAGGAGGCCTCTCTTGTGTCTTCAGAGATTCACAAAATAAGTGGTGATGTCAGCTTTACAAAACAGACTTAGAGCATGTGGATAGAGTTATGAGGTGAGTGGGATGGATGGAATCAAAACAGTAGCTATAAAAGTGTAAGCTAAAATAATATTGCATAAAACAATGGGTGCACTGCAATTTAACAAAATCTAAAATGTCCAATTCTGGGAAAAATTCTCTTATCATTTTCAGAAATATATTTTAGGAGCCAAATATATTTTAGGAGGCATTGCTCCTAAACTGTTCCACAGTTTGGAATTAAACTTATTAGTTTTGGATGTTTTCTATTACAGATGCTTATACTTCCCAGAAATAAAAAATAAAAACTTGGCATGCATTACTTGCTTTTTTTCATTTAGGTCGTTTTCACACCTGCCTTGTTTGGTTTGTTTAAAACGAACCAGAGTTTGTTTGCTCCTTTGATTCGGACCTTTTGGGCTGGTGTGAAAAAAAACAAAAATCCCGGAGCAAACAAGTGAACCGAGACCACCTAAAAAGTTGGGTCTCAGCACGGTTCCATTCGAACTCTGGTGCGGTTCGTTTGAGGTGAGAATGCAGACCGATTTCGATCCAACACAAGTTGGCTTTTTGTACTTAACGAGCTCCCGTCGTATGTCGAGCATTATGGGAAACCGAGGCTGTCGAAACAAACCTAAACGAAACTAAACTAAACTTACGAGGCTTACTTACGTTTTGCGTGAAGAGCAAGAGTCAGAACTTGATGTGCGCACATGAGCGCTGTCCTCCATAGCCGTCTTGCCCTGTGTCTTCGTCGTTTGGAAATTGATTGTAAAATAGTGTAAACCTCACGATGCTGCTCAAACATTTGTGCGAACTGTAAAAACTGAGCAAACCATATCGCTAAGGCTAGATTGAAAACAGCACGCAACGCCATGATTCTCCTCCTTCCGTATTTGGACACAGCGCTTTGACACGGCTCATTTCTGTCCAGTGGCTGAGCGACCACAGCACACGTGGTTTGGTTTATAGATGTTGGTCCACTTGGGAAAAACTGCAGTGTGAAAGCAAACCTCACCAAAATAAAAAAATGTAAAAAAAATTTGGTCCGGACCAAAGCAAGTGAACTATCGGACTTTCCTGGTGTGAAAACGACATAAGTTAGATAAGTTTAATGTTATACTTTGGAACATGGAGACAATCCATTGATACACAATGCACCTTTATGTGTAGTTGCAATTTTTTGTTTTTTGGTTTACTCAACTCTGCATATCCTTGTTATCATCTGGCTGGCTTGCATCTCCACAAACTCTTAAGGCCTATTCATACTTCATAAGAACATAAGAATTTAATAAGAACATAACAACTTCAAAAGATGTTCTGTTGCCAAACTGCCCCGCCCCCTCGCTCTGCCCCACTCGCTCGTGACGTTTCCCTGTGTTTGGTGAAGAAGTCCAGCCACTGCAGGGAGGTATAGCGAGGGTATTTCTTTTCGTCCTCTAGCCTGACTCCTCTTTTTTTGGTGATCCACCTTTTAGCCTAAAATGTCTGTCTTTATAGTCATTGAGCGTCATGTGACTTTTGTATTTTCTCACCATTCCCGCCAGCTGTGAGTCAAAACCATACTTTTTTTTTCTTGCTCCACACTGGCAAGGAAGCAGTGTCGGTACCCGATGTGGGCGGAAGTACCTGATGTGGGCTCTGTGTTCGCACATGTGCAGTTTGTGTATTGTTGTACGGGTTTCACGACAGTGCCCGATTCGTTCCTTGCAGTTGGTTTACGGCTCTGTCTGCAGATTACCTCAGGGTGGTTGTCTCGTGTGATTTATCTATCTTTTTTATCTATCTTTTTTATATACATTTTATTATTATTATTATTATTATTATTATTATTATTATTATTATTATTATTATTATTATTATTATCTATTTGGAGGTAAATTAACACCTTAGCATTTGCATTTTGTTCATTTTATTTTTATTCCTCATGTTGTAACATGTCCTCTGTAATGGACGTCGGGGACATTTTGGTGTTAAATCCATGTGAAGTTAACAGCCTAACAAAATCATTTTTTTTAAGGTTCTACAGTTGCCTCAAAAAGTTCTTAGACTCACTTTTAATTTCTTATTTATTTATTTGTTATATATTATGTATTTTTTAATACATAATATAATACATTCATTTATTTATTTGAGTATTTATTTACATACTTATTTTTATTTTTGATGTATAATTTATTTATTTATAATTTATTTATTTATTACATTTTTTTATATCTATCTATCTATCTATCTATCATGCCGAAAATTGCCTTCGTTGTCACAATACGTGTCTGTCGTAAATAAAATAAATACATTTTTTTAAAAAGCCCGAATCGGGCACATAAACCCTCCTTCTTCCTGATACGTCATTATACGTCATTGTGCGCATGTGCAGATCACACAGAGCCCACATCGGGTACTTCCGCCCACATCGGGCACCCACAAGCAGCCGTTGGCTCTCATGTGCCCGTTGGCTCCAGCAGATAATCCACGCCCACATAAATAACCAATCAGAGCGAAGATGTCGGACAGCACTGCCAAATTGCAAACAAAGTTCTGCTTAGCTGAGGTGTTGAGAACAAGCTGCAAGAACTGCTGAAAAGGAGCGGCCCTGTGTGCAAGGACACAGTTCTTATGTTCTTACAGTATGAAGTATGAATAGGCCTTTACTTATCCTGAAGGAGGCCCTATTTCTGCTTGTTTTCATGGAAATGTTTTTGTTTTGGCTATAATCATCCACAGTATGTCAAAAACTGATATATAAGTATTAAAATAGTATGCTTTTAACTTTCTTTTTCCAGGGAATCAAGCACCTCCAGAAAGTTACACAGTGTTGCTTTAACGGAGTAATGAAGTAAAGAGCAAAAAGATGTTGTGACTGGTGGAGAGGTAAATGTAGCAGGCTGTGATTGGCTGACGGTGACAGGTAACAGGTCTCCCTCGGTCGTTCAACTCCTAAACTGGGTTAGTTCCTCTGTGGCTGTTGTGGGTCAGTACAGAGTGGAGGTTGCATAGGGTCACTTCTCCAGCAGCTGGCCTCCATTTCAGTCAACAGAAGACCATGCATGTGAATACTCGGCTCTATTTATTATAGAAAATGCCGTCCACATAGGCAAAGGGCAGCTGACCCCACTGTTTCCTTAGCAACCACAAACATAATTCACATGCAGATTTTTATGCAATGACCAGAGACCACAATTCCACCTACATGAGAGGAGTCTGAATAGGTCAATGTAAGCACTGGGTTTGGAGGTTTTCAGTGATGGATTATGGTATTAGTAATCTGCAGTGGTGGAGAGTGACGAGAGAGGCCAGAACCACTTTAAAACACTACTGGTTTTAAAACTACTATTATATTAATCAACCCAGGCTGTTGTATTCTCCAATATCACCAAAATTCCAAATGTTTTATACCATTAAGCAGTTATATGAATTATAAAAAAACATTTTCATTCATCCTCATTTCTCCATCTTCATTTCTTAGTCTTTAATTTTTTATTTTTAAGACAGCACTACTTCATTCTCCAGTTTGAGTTTCTTAATCTGTGATACATGTAGAATTCAGAAGCGTTGCTTAGTCATTTTGGTACACTTTTTGATCTGCAGCTATCATTGGAAGTGCCAAAGCCAAAGATCAAGTCATGTTAGATGAATATTGGGATTGAAAATGTCCAAATTATGACATCATGATTCACGGGTGTTGTAGATTATAATTATATAGCAGACACAAGCACAATATGTCTTGATTAAAGGAGAATTTACGTTTTTTACAATCTGAGCCTTATTTCGGTAATAAAACAAGTTGTTTTACTCACCCATAGCACTTTGGTGTCATATGGAGCACATGTTTTAGATTTGCGATCTCCGTAATTGAGTTCTCGGGGCACATGTTTGCGGTCTCCAAATAACACAAACTTTAGCACTTTTCAAATCACAGAAGCTCAATGTCTTAGTCTACGCTTTCGTTTGAGTCAAAAGTGGCCTGTAATCCGAGATTTATCCATAGTTTCGAGTAGATGAAGACGCCAGTGCGCATGTGCGGAGTCACAGCTTTTTTCACTCTCAGCTCTCGGGACCCAAACATGAAACGCAAAGCTGTAAATTATGGATAAATCTCGGATTACAGGCCACTTTTGACTCAAACTAAAGTGTAGACTAAGACATTGAGCTTCTATGATTTGAAAAGTGCTAAAGTTTGTGTTATTTGGAGACCGCTTGGGGCATATATTACATGCCCCGAGAACTCACAATACGGCTATCGCTAATCTAAAACATCTCCGGAAGTGCTCCATATGACACCAAAGTGCTATGGGTGAGTAAAACAACTTGTTTTATTACCGAAATAAGGCTCAGATTGTAAAAAACGTATATTCTCCTTTAAGTAAAAATGTAACAGATACAGTAAGTAACTTTTTTGCTACTTGCTTGTCTCCATGGAGATGTTATTGATGTGGGAGATATTTCTTGATATGTCCTTTAACTTACATTTGCTCTCTGTCTCTGGAGACAAGCAGGTGACACCATCAGTCCAAGTTATATGTCAGATCTGTTGCGAGGCGACATCGATCATAGTGAGGATACTTATGTTTTAAGGCAGGGGTCTCCAACTTTTTCCTCCATGAGCTACCTTTACAAAACAAAAATGACAGAGAGCTACTCATTTTAGCAGCCACAAGAAACTGAGATGATTATAAGAAACACTTGGGGTACATTTAGGTCGTTTTCACACCTGCCTTATTTGGTTAGTTTAAAACAAACCAGAGTTTGTTTGCTCCTTTCATTCGGACCTTTTGGGCTGGTGTGAATAAAAACCAAAAATCTCGATCCGGAGCAAACAAGCGAACCAAGACCACCTACAAAGCTGGGTCTCTGCACGGTTCCATTTGAACTCTGGTGCGGTTCGTTTGAGGTGAGAATGCAGACCGGACTCAATCCGACACAAGTTGCTTTTTTGTACTTAACGAGCTCCCGTCGTATGTCGAGCATTATGGGAAACCGAGGCTTATGAAATTAAACAAAACTTACGAGGCTTACTTGAAGAGCAAGAGTCAGAACTTGCTGTGCGCACATGAGCGTTGTCCTCCGTAGCCGTCTTGCCCTGTGACTTCGTCGTTTGGAAATTGATTGTAAAATAGTGTAAACCTCACGATGCTGCTCAAACATTTGTGCGACTGTAAAAACTGAGCAAACCATATCGCTAAGGCTAGATTGAAAACAGCACGTAACACCATGATTCTCCTCCTTCCGGGTTTGGACACGGCGTTTTGACACGGATCATTTCTGTCCAATGGCTAAACGACCTCAGCACACGTGGTTTTGTTTATAGATGTTGGTCCGCTTGGGGAAAATGTGCAGTGTGAAAGCGAACCGCACCAAAATAAAACAAATTTAAAAAACTGTCGGACTTTCCTGGTGTGAAAACGACCTTAGATGCCTATAAAACATCAACAATTGTCCATTTATTAGTGCACAAAATTGTAAAATGATACATTTACACTGGTAGTAGGCTTGTAATTAACCAAATTTAGGTTATTCGGCACAGTGGTATCATTCAGAAATCCCTTGGCAAGCTGCTTGGAAGAGGGTGGAGAACTACTCGTAGCTCCCGAGCGACAGGTTGGAGACCCCTGTTTTAAGGTATAATTTAAGCACCTGTAATCAAATAAATGCAAGGAAAGTTTAATGCCATACTATGAAACATTCCAGACAAAGACCCTCTGTGGATACGAACAGGTGTAGGATAGTAGGCGCATTGTTTGTTGTCTTGTTATTTTAAAATTGGAACAAAAAGCAGATGTGGTATATTCCCACGTCCAACATGTCCGTTATTAATCTTACAAATGAACCGTGAACATCAAAATTGAAGCTGCTCTTCAGTTAGTCATAGCCGCATGTTTTCGGTTTGACTCATTAATAAAGCAATGGAAGATCCCATTTCTTCAGACTTTTTGGCAGTTTGGTATATATTTTTGAGATTCATTAGTTGTATCAGATGTGTGTGTTGTGTTGCTTAGCGCTGTCACAGAGAAAGCACAGAGTAGGTGTACAAATGGTTCCCACATGTTTGAATAGGACCGGGCATTAGTATCTATTTGTATATATTAGACCCATTACGCAAAATCAACTTTTCAGACTTGTTATAGTTGTTTCCTCTTGTCATTTACTCTCAACGTTGTATTTGGAGTGATTTGCACATGTTTGAGCAATCTTTAAAAGAGCCATATTATGCTATTTTCTGATCTATGTTATAATGTGGTTTCCTCGTCAAAAACAGACCTGGAGTTGTGTTTTGTTTCATTCACACATGTTTAATTAACGCACCAAACCTGCATATTTAGGCAGAGTTCTTCTCTTAAACAGAAAACACTTTGTTCTACCTTGTCATGTCATGTGGCAATACAAGAAGTGCTCCATTGTGTTTTTAAACCCCATACACACAGCCGGCGCCACGAGGGGGCGTTTGGGGGCGACGCCCCCTCACGTCATCAGTCCCGCCCCCTCAGGTGAGAGTTGTAAAAGAAAAAGGAAACTAAAATAAATACTGCAAAAATACTAGCCCACGCTATTCAGCAATATAAATGAGTTAAAACATAGATCAAATTAATTATTTTTTAAAACAAACGGATACGGCAATTGTTCAAAGCGATTTGATAGGCTGAGGGTTGCGCCGCGCACCGCACAACTTGCGCGGGATATGGTTGCTAGGCTTCATTGTAGTGGAAGTGGATTAAATGATGGATATACGAATGTGGATTAAACCTAGTAAGATTCCTCCAGAGGATCCGAGAACTTGTTCACCAGCACCATCCGACACAGCCTTACAGACTTCTTCAGCGGAGCATCCAACCGAAGGCTTCAACTTTTCTGAGGTAGGCTAGCTTCTAGTTCCTACACAGTATTTTATGTTAAGGTGTGGACTTTATAGTGAGAGAAAAGTTATGTGTTGTTATAAATATATGTGTGGTGGAGTGCTATGTGGCGTTAATGTACTGTCTCTTGGCGTTGCTCAGATCACTTGTTGGCTTGGTTTTGTGGTATGCAGGAGATCACGAGGGTCTACGTTCAAATAATAATAATTTTAAAAAAAAACTCTCATCACTTTTTACTCTTAGCCAGTCTCTTACAAAGGTGTAGTCTAAATACACGAGCGCGCCTGACCCATTACACACGCGAGCGAGGAGCGAACTTTGTTGTGGGATGTGTGTGTACGTGTGTGTGCGACGCGACCCCGCCCCCTCTGATAAATTAATCGCCCCCCCTATTATTTTATGTCTGGCGCCGGGCCTGCCCATACATCTTCTTCAGCCCTGGAATTGCCCATCTCTACTGAACTACAAATAAAAGGCACAGTATATCCTCCTGGGACCTGAAGAAAAAAGTGTATTTCAGTTTTGGGATTTTTGTGTGTGTGTGATTTTCTATTTGGAGGTAAATGAACACCTTAGCATTTACATTGTGTTAATTTAATTTTTATTCATAATGTTGTAACATGTCCTCTGTAATGGATTATAATAATGTTAAATCCATGTGGTGTTAACAACCTAACAAAAACATTTTTTTTTTGATTACCAGTATCTCTGACAAGCTTCTACAGTCGCCTCAAACAGTTTTTAGACTCCCTTATTTATTTATTTATTTATTTATTTATTTATTTATTTATTTATTTATTTATTTATTTATTTATTTGTTTGTTTGTTTGTTTGTTTGTTTATTTATTTATAATATTATTATTTCTGTATTGATCTGGTTTAGATCTGGTTTAGACCTGGTTTAGACCTCTTTTAGTCATGGTTTAGATCTGGTTTAGTCCTGGTTTAGACGTGGTTTAAACCTGACTCAAATTTGGTTCAGACCTGGTTTAGTCCTAGTTTAGACCTGGTTTATTTATTTATTTATTTATTTATCATAGTGCAGCCACAAACTAGAGTGTACGGTGGTACCTCACCTTACGAAATTAATTTGTTCCAGAAGTGGTTTCGTAACGTGAATTTTTCGTAAGTTGAGTAGCTATTTCAATGGAAAAGGCCTGATTCGTTCCAAGGCCCCGATCCAAGTTTTTTTTATAGTGTAACTTTTTTTTTTATAGTGTAACACTGTGTTCTGGGTCCTGATTGGCTAAGAGACTGTAGACCCAGGACTAAACGTGAACTAAACCAGGTCTAAACAAGGTCTATACCTGGACTGGACCAGGACTAAACCTGGACTAAACCAGGACTAGACCAGGTGGATTAAAGCGCCGCATGCGGGTCTATTTCCTGGTTTCTCACGAGTCACAGCTGAGGCGAGCAGCGAGGAGGGGACCGCACGCAGTCCGAGCGCATGAACGAACGCAGGTAAGAGGTGGTTTAATCCTGGTTTAGACCTGGTTTAGACCTGGTTCAGACCTGGTTTAATCCTGGTTTAGAGGAGGCACGGTTTGAGCACGGGTCTCGTCCTCTCAGCCCCGCGCCGGATCATGCTGCGCTATCACACATGTGTCCCCGTCGCGCACACTTCTCCCCCCTCCCCCTTCCCCCCACGCTTCACTATTAATACATTTTGTTGAAAATCTATGAAAGTTTGAGTGTTTAAACAGAGACAAATGTGAGAAAAGTTTAAATCCAGCCTGAGAAAAGCGTATGTGTGTGGCTGAGCGCGCATTATTTGAATTTTTGAGATTTCGCGTTTCGTAACTTGAATTTTTTTCTTTCGTATCTAGAGACCAAAATTTAACGTGAAGGCGTTTCGTAACTTGGAATTTTCGTTTGTTGGGTCTTTCGTAAGGTGAGGTACCACTGTATCTCTAAACACTTAAAAGATAGACTGGTTAACTCAATGTCCACTATAAATGATGCAAAATAATGGGCTCACAAAAGTCAGCTCTGCGTAATATAGGACCTTGAGCAAAAGTATGTAACACATGACATCACCTATTACTCACCAATGTATTTTATTGTCAATAGCTTCAGCAGTTGTTTTTGACTTGGCAGCCCCATTGTTCTTTCTCTCTTGTGTCTAGACCAGTGCGAGAAGGTAAACCGAGAGCCGAGCTGAAAGACAGACAGAAAAGAGCAGACGTGGTTCAAATGGCCCCCAGAGGATGTTCTACTCTTTGCAGATGGTTCTAACAGTCCTGGTAGCAGAAGCTTTCAACATATCACTATAGAGAGGAGGAGTCCACACAGGCGTGTCCAATGTTGATCTTGGACAAAGCTGCTGCCCAAAGCTCTGTGATGTACTGTCATAACTACATATTGTACTGCATATTTCATATACTGTGGTTTCTTTCAGGGTAAATGAGTGAAATTAGTATGTCTGCAAGTACATTGAAGGTCGTAACAGAGGTGGGTAGTTACATTTACTAAGTTTTAAAGAAATTGTACTTTTCTAGCAGCATATTTTTACTCCAACATATGAGTAATAGTAATAGTAACAGTACGCTTACTTTACTAAAACTTTTGGTTGCTCTTCCCAATGTGAGTAAGTGTACTTGTGACAAAAGCTTTATCAATCAATCAATCAAACAATATTTATAAGGCGCTTTTCATACAAAATTGTAACACAAAGCGCCCTACAGTGGTCAAGGATTAGAAGATTGACCTTTATTGATCTCGCACAGGAGAAGTTGTTTCTATATTTGACCCGGGGACCATCCCCATGATTTTGTTTTGTTATTTAGGCTTTGGTCAGGCCCTAAGCTAGTCTGGTTAACACCTGACCATATCACAAGTGAGATATGGGTCTGGAAACTCGCTTCGAAAAATCCCGTAGCGGAGGTGTGGTTAGCGATTGCCAACGGCCGTTTATTGGGCGTTATGAATGTCTATCATTGAGCGTATACGTAAGTCCATAGCCAATCATGTCAGTTGTCAGTTCAAACTACAAGCTTCCGTTTGTCATGTAGTACGCGTCACCGTCTTGCCACACCTCCCCGCTCTCTGATTGGGGCCCTAAATCTGGGACTCTCGCTTGGACGAGTTTCCAGGCCGCCTTCCAGTTCGAAACGAACGGAAGCGGCCTGGGAATTCCCAGGCTAGCCCTAAGCTGGAGGATTTTACCTATGGCGCATGTTTAGGTTGGTGGGGGAAACCGGAGTACCCGGAGGAAACCCACCCAGACATGGGGAGAACATGCAGTCTCCGCACAGAAAGGCCCGAGCAACCCGAACCTTCTTGCTGTGAAGCATGAGTGCTAGCCACTCAGTCACCGTGCCGCCAGGAAAAAGAAAAAGAAAAAAAAAACACACAAAAAAAAACGCAACAACAACAGGAACAACAGCAACAACAACAACAGTAACAAACAGCAGCAACAACAACAGCAGCAACAACAGCAGCAGCAGCAACAACAACGGCAACAACGACAGAAACAACAGCAACAACAACAACAACAGTAACAACAGCAACAACAACAGCAACAACAGGAACAACAGCGACAACAACAACAGTAACAACAACAACAGTAACAACAGCAGCAACAACAACAGCAGCAGCAATATGTGGACAATATGAAATGATTTCAATAGTTGGAACAGTTCCTTCAGATATCATATCATTTTCTAATGTTTGTGTCTGTCCTTTGAAAATACCAGATTTTGTGCATTATTTAAAGGTGCACTGTGTGGTGGAGGATCTGTCATCTGATTGTTTTCCATGCTTTGCCTAAAATGTTCCACAGTAGCATTAAACTTATCTACCTTACATTTATTCAATTACAGGTGTTTTCATTTCTTAAAAAAACATGAGCAGGGTCACCTCTCCACAGCTCTGACACGTAACTTGGCTTGGTGGTGTCACTCTTCTGACTCTATGGAGATAGATACATTTAATGCAATACTATGAGGGGCCGTTCAAGACATTATTCATTCTGGTCCTCTCACATACATACATTCTCCTCTCACGTACATACATTCTATCTCGGACATACATATATTCTCACTCTCACATACATTCTCCTCTCATATAAATATATTCTCACTTGCACATACTCTCACCCTCACATACAAATATTCTCACTCTCACATACGTACATTCTCCTCTCACATACATATATTCTCACATACATACATTCTCCCTTGCACATACATATATTCTCACTCTCACATACATATATTCTCCCTCACACATACATACATTCTCCTCTCACATACATATATTCTCACTCGCACATACATATATTCTCCCTCGTACATACATATATTCTCACTCGCACATACATATATTCTCCCTCGTACATACATATATTCTCACTCGCACATACATATATTCTCACTCGCACATACATATATTCTCACTCGCACATACATATATTCTCCCTCGTACATACATATATTCTCACTCGCACATACATATATTCTCACTCGCACATACATATATTCTCACTCGCACATACATATATTCTCACTCGCACATACATATATTCTCACTCGCACATACTCTCACATACATATATATATTCTCACTCTCACATACATATATTCTCACTCGCACATACATATATTCTCACTCTCACATACATATATATATTCTCACTCTCACATACATATATATATTCTCACTCTCACATACATATATTCTCACTCTCACATACATATATTCTCACTCGCACATACATATATTCTCCCTCGCACATACATATATTCTCACTCGCACATACATATATTCTCACTCGCACATACTCTCACATACATATATATATTCTCACTCTCACATACATATATTCTCACTCGCACATACATATATTCTGAGCGTGAGAATATGACGACTGAGGCTGTCAATCTGCGCCATTGGCCCCTCTGACCACCTCCAACACTCACACACACACCACTTTCATACTAGGCAATGTGGGTGAAGTGTCTTGCCTAAGGACACAATGACAGTTTTTGCGACTGGTGCCCCACTGTGGCACCTGGAATTCCCAGCGGTCTCCCATCCGAGTACTAACCAGGCCCTGCTTGGCTTAGCTTCTGAGATCTGACGGGATCAGGATTTGACAAGTAGGTATGGCCACTTTAAAATGTTGTCCTTCACATTATGTACTTAAACTTTATATTATAAATCAACAATCCAAACAAAACCAACAATTACTCTTTTAAATTACTCTTACTTGAGTAATAATTTCCCCAAATACTTTTTCACTCTTACATGAGTAATTTCTTGATCCACTACTTTGTATTTCTTCTTGAGTAACAGTATTTTGAACTAACATTACCTTTACTTAAGTACAATTTTAGGCTACATTATCTCCCTCTGCATTCTATTTACTTTAAACTCCAATTTCTTTCAGCTCAAATGATTAAAATTTGGATGTCCACAAGTACACTGAAAGTTGTAACGTGATCAGAGTACTTCAGTTGGGTTCTTTACTGGTTCTTTGCTCAAAATGTGTACTGTTTTTCTTGTTGTAATAGTAAAGGTGTTGTTATATTTGATCATTCATTTGGAGACCATTGTAAAATATATGATATGAAATGAGGCGTAACAATAACAACACAGAATGATGTAACACAGAGGAAATGGAAGACGTAAAGTGTTGGAACTAATATAACAATATGGCACCTGCTAAGACTTCAGTATGAGGCAGATGGTCACAAAGTTTTCTCTGTAGATATTTTACATCTTATAACATAACTTATAAGATTTTTTCACATAAGTTTACTATAATCTTATGCGCTGTAAAAATCAGTTGGATATTTTTGTTATTCACTATGCGGGGGTAAAGGTGCATTATGTAACTTTTTTGGTGGGATAACCGCCACCTGCTTATTTCCGTGGAGTTATTTCTTGGCATGTAACATTCCACAGCATGGCATTTCGCATATCTATCTGGCATTTATTCAGTTACAGTTAGCTACTCAAAATACACTGAAAAACATCTATGTATTCCCTCAGTCATTCAGGTAGGATCCATAGCAAAAGAAAAATAATATTCTGTCAACTGGACAGTTTCGTTATTTTTTTTATTTTTTTGAGTGAAGGACTTTCGCAGCTCTTCCAAGCAGCTTCTTCAGACAAAAAAACTTTCCAGTTGACAGAATAGAATTTTTCTTTTGATATTGAAAAACCCCTCCTTGAACCGCCACCTTAACGTGCTGGAGGGATTTGAGTGCCCAAATGATCCCGGGAGCTATGTTGTCGGGGGCTTTATGCCCCTGGTAGGGTCACCCAGATCCTGGGGGAGGGGTCAGTCTAAGAGCGGTTCAGAAGCCCCTATTACGAGAAATACAGCAAGGCCAGTTACATCGCCCAGATTGACGTTACTGAGGCCCCACCCTGGAGAAAGGCTTGGGGTGAGTGCTCGACAGTGAGCGTCTAGTGGCCGGGTCTTCCCCCACGGGGCCCGACCGGACACAGCCCGAAGGAGCGACGTGGGGCCGTCTTCCCATGGACCCACCACCCGCAGGAGGATCCATAGGGGCTGGTGCAGTGAGAGCTGGGGGGCAGATCTGTTTAGACTGTTGCCCCCGCGTCCTGAACCCGGATAAAAGGAAGAAAATGGATGGATGGCTATTGAAAAACATACATTCTTATAGTCATCCTCATCTCTCGACAGATCTAACCTTTGACTTGACCTGGTCCTTGCTTGTCTCCATCAAGATAGATTTAATGCCATAGTGTAGAACTGTATAAAATCCCTCAGTCTTCCAGGTACAATCCATGGCAAAAGGAGAAATACAATTTGTCAACTGGACAAAAGTTTATTTGGTCGAATACCTTTTGAAGCTCATCCAAGCTGCTTCTTCAGACAAAATGAATTTCTCCTTTTGCCATAGCGTTGAGCATTACAGGCAATATAATTTCCCTGATGAGCAGGAGGCAGATCCTCCACTGGAAAAGTTGCGTAGTACTTACCTGGCAAATCCATAGTAATGATATTTGTTTGTGTTATTTATCCCACCCACTCCGTTGTATTTCAAGCCAGAACAAAATACTGTACGTTTGTGCAATCAGATTTATTTATTTCAGTGATGTGAAACGAGGGAGCTCATTGGTCACCCATCATTTACAAACAAAATCACAAATAATAAAATCAGTTTGCTCATTTATTCTGCAGAATAATTTTTCAGTACCCTGTAGTATTTTTTCCATCCTTTTTTTCCTCATAAGCAGCCTTTTTGTTTTTACATGAACATACCATGCATGTCCCTGATTGGCAGATCTACCTGTCAATCATACCCATTTGAACTCAGGGAGAGTAGAGAAGACTCAGACAAACTTTATTGATCCACAATATAATTGGTATTTATAAATACAAGTAGCAAAAATAGCAAGAGGCTGGTGTCAAATAAGACATAATTATATAAATGTGTATGTACAATGAAAATAAAATACAGTGGTACCTCACCTTACGAAAGACCCAACAAACGAAAATTTCAAGTTACGAAACACCTTCACGGTAAATTTTGGTCTCTAGATACGAAAGAAAATTCAAGTTACGAAACACGAAATCTCAAAAATTCAAATAATGCGCGCTCAGCCACACACATTATATGCTTTTCTCAGACTGGATTTAAACTTTTCTCACATTTGTCTCTCGTTTGAACACTCAAACTTTCATAGATTTTCAACAAAATTATTAATAGTGAAGTGTGGGGGGAAGGGGGAGGGGGGAGAAGACTGCGCTCTGACACGTGTGATAGCGCACATGACCCGGCGCGGAGCTGACAGCAGGTCTAGACCAAGGTCTAAATCTGGACTGGACCAGGACTAAACCAGGACTAAACCAGGACTAAACCAGGACTAGACCAGGTGGATTAAAGCAGCGAGGACGGGACTGCACGCAGTCTGAGCGCATGAACGCATGAACGAGACCCATGCAAGAGCCGCGGTGGTCTAGACCTCCTCTAGACCTGACCAGGTCTAGAGGAGGTCTAGAGGAGCCGCGGTGGTCTGGACTAAACCAGGACTAAACCTGGACTAAACCAGGAGGAGCCCGCGGTTCTTGCATGGGTCTCGTTCATGCGTTCATGCGCTCAGACTGCGTGCACCTCGCTGCTTTAATCCACCTGGTCTAGTCCTGGTTTAGTCCTAGTTTAGTCCAGGTTTAGTCCTGGTTTAGTCCAGGTTTAGTCCTGGTCCAGTCCAGGTTTAGACCTTGGTCTAGACCTGCTGTCAGCTCCGCGCCGGGTCATGCTGCGCTATCACACGTGTCAGAGCTCCCCCCCCCACACACTTCACTGTTAATACATTTTGTTGAAAATCTATGAAAGTTTGAGTGTTTAAACGAGAGACAAATGTGAGAAACACACAGAACACAATGTTACACTATAAAAAAAAGTTACACTATAAAAAAAAAAAACTTGGATCGGGGCCTTGGAACGAATCAGGCTTTTTCCATTGAAATAGCTACTCAACTTACGAATTTTTCACGTTACAAAACCACTTCTGGAACGAATTAATTTCGTAAGGTGAGGTACCACTGTATAGAAATTAATGGTGACCAGACTTACATCTTCATAAAGTATTGAAAAAGTCTGCATTGTGGACCACAGGCAAACTGCTCCACCTTCATACAGTTAAATATAACTTCCTCATGATTGGCCTGAACTGCCACCAACCTTAAAAACAAATCAGCAATTCTTTCGCAGCCGAAAAAAGCCTTGCATTATGCCACGCTGAACCCAATCAGTAGAATTTTGCTGAAGTTACTCAGGTGGAAAATGTCTACAAACCGATGCTATGCTAAACCAACGCTAACGTAATCTCATGGAACACTGAGGAGCCAAGCCATGCTAATAAAAGTTCCTCTCTGTCTCTCTGGCTTTACGCGCCCTCTGCCTGATCTAAACCACAGCTCCTTGGCCTATGCAACAAACAGGTAAACAGCAATTAGCCTAGTTAGCATCATTTCCTGTACTTTTAGCGGTGCCTCCCTCTAGCTCCACGTTTGACCCCTGCGTTTGACCCGGTGGACCACTGCAGGCCTGCCTCCTTTCCTCCTGACACTTCGTAAACATTGACAACAGGCTGTGAGCAGAGGCTAATTGCTGGCTAGCGCTGGTGTGGAAGGCCAAGTGGGGAAGTTGTGGGTTAGATTTTCCCCGGAGCAGCCACCGGATAAGGCACCTGTTAATGGTGACGCGAGGTTGCAACGGCTACTGGTCCAATTAGTCAACAGAAGTGTTTCCCCGACCCGGGTTTTATAAGGGCCACCAGCAAATCATGGTGGTGTCGAGGTTTTGTTAGTGCGCTATACAAGAGCTGGTGGTTTCTAATGGTGAGTCAGAGGAGCAGAAGGAGTGTAAAAAGGAGCAGAGGTATTGGCGATGTCTGGTAATAAAGCACAGGTCATAATTAGAGTTTGAAAATCTTTAGGAAAAATCCTTGTTGCAGAGGACAAATGCTGTCCCTTGTAAAGTTTTCTGTTTTCAATTTTACTGATCCCATATAACGGTTGGCTGATATTTACACTTAAAGGGATAGTGCTGTTTTTTTTTTATGTTAATCTGTATGGGTTTCCTTCTAAAAGTTACATGTGTTGACACCGGCTTACCTCTATCAGCCTGTTCACTTTCAGCGGATGTCTACGCCAAAGTTTACAAGTGAACAGGCTGATAGAGTTAACATGGGCGTAGTGATACGAGTGGAGAGAGACAATACGCGAATGCAAAATACGCTGCTGGATGTTTCCTGGACAACTGTTTCGGATGCAAATATATCACCTTTCTAACAAATGTTTTGTTTTGAGAAGAAAAACAAGCTTTATTTCATGTTCCAGGGAAGTTACCGGACCTACTTACGTGGGCTCCAGAAAGCGAGCCGAACCGGGATCAGCTGAGACTGTCAGAGGTAAGCCGGTGTCAACACACGTAACTTTTAGAAGGAAACCCATACAGATTAACATAAAAAAAAAAAAAGCACTATCCCTTTAAGTGTAAATATCAGCCACTATCCCTTTAAGGCAAAAGGAGAAATTCAGTTTGTCAACTGGACAAAGTTTATTTGATCGAATACGTTTCGCAGCTCATCCAAGCTACTTCTTCAGTTCTTCAGTTTACATTTTTAAACATACCTTGTTTTGGCTGAACTGCTGCCTAAAGAGTACACACACAAAGCTTTATATGAACACTTTAGTGGGAAAAGGTAACTGCACAGAATGTGACTACACAGCTCTCTTAAAGGTTTGTGGTGAAAAGGGGGTGTGGGTGGGGTTGTAGTAAATTTAAATAATAATTTGGGATAAATAATCAATATTGCCCCTATATGTTGGCCAAAATAATGGTATCGGTCAATCTCCACTTAATTTATGTGAACTAGCTAAGTGATGAATAATAATAATAATACTCCGCACTATGTGACCTTTCAGATGCATGGTGCACTGAACTAATCTATCTTGCATTTATTCAATGTGATTTTACTGCTCAAAAATACCTTTGAAAGCATGGATTCTTATTGTGACCACCTTTCCACAGATCTGATCTGTAACTTTGTGTGTGCACAATATAACTAATAACATCCTCAAGTAGGTGCCAGAAAAGTTACACAATGCAACTTAATTGGTGTTTTATAGCTCCAGACACTCAAAGTTGGTTTACAGTTACAAGCAAAGGAGAGCAGGACAACGCAAAATTAGTTCATTTCAAACTACGTAGAAAAAAGTAATGAAAAATGTTAAGGGGCTTGTCTCTGGAGGTAGGGTTTGCAGCCAGACTCTACATCCAGACCTACACTTTACGTATCTTTAACTCCCTTTAACATAATAAACGTTCCAAAAAATATCTTTAACATTCTACAACCCCAACACGCATTTCACTTTTAAACCAGCCCATATGGCTCACAAACAGTTTACTGCCACTACCTACACAGGCCGAGTTAATAGAGCATTACAATCTCACTCCAGACCACCCCCTTAACTACATAAAACACAGCCTGTACAGCAATCACACATTTGAATCATGTACTATAGCTTTGCCTATAACTTAAAACGTCATCTAATCCCTTAAAAAGAGTGTGAGAAAACACAAGTCCGCTCACCTAATTTTACCCCAGTGGTTATCACGAGGCGCCTGGTCTAATTCAAACTTTACATGTCCTGAACAATATGGAAGTCTACGGGGACCGACCGCACTGACAAATGAGCGCAAATAGGCCTGCCTGGCTGTGACTGTCGCTAAGCTAACACAGGCTAATGTCTCAACGTTTATGCTGTGTGCAGTTAATGTGTGGTTTTAGGAATAGCAGAATGGGGCAATGGGGCAATTCTGAAAGCCCTGGGGTGGAATCATGAAGTACTTTTTCCACTTGATGACCTTTGCCGATAAACCGTGCTGTAATAGTGGAAGAAATTGTTGGGTTAATGGGTTTGGCTGTGTGGTCAAAACATATTGGGTGTTATTATAGACCTTGACACTAAATACAGAGCATTACTGGAATTGAACTGATTTTTTTAATATTAGATGTCATTGCAGTATTTGTAATTTTTGAAAAGTGAGTACCATTTGACGGGACTGGCCATAGTGCAGTAGGCCTATTCATAGCCATGTCTGACTCTTAATAGTGTAATTCTGTTTGTTCATTGATGATTTAGGTCATTTCACTGTAATCGGGGGATTATTCGATTTCCTGATCAAAGCCATCTCAAAACTGAAACCGGCACAAATCGACTGCAACGTAACTGTGAGTAGTGACAGTTGGCTTCTGCCGAAATTGTACAAAAGTAAAAGTACAAAGGATGCATGTAAACTGCTAGTTACTTTTTAACACTGTTATATGTGTGATCACATTTGATCCATTGAAATTGGTGAATTCAATGTACTAGTGCAGGGGTCTTCAACGTTTTTCAGGCCAGGGACCCCCAAACAGATGGCGAACTGGGCCAGGGACCCCCTACTATATATACAGCATAGAATTGTGTTTTATATTAAATTGAGCTTAGTGTCATGTATAAACATTGCTACTCTGTTATGGTACATCCAATACAAGGAAATAATACACAGGTTAATACTGTATTTTACACTATAAAATATAAAATTATATTATTTTGAAGTGAAATCAAAAGATTTCGCGACCCCCCTGCAGTACCTCCGCGACCCCCCTAGGGGTCGCGACCCCCCTGTTGAAGACCTCTGTACTAGTGCATCTCAAAAAAGTTGAATATCATGAAAAACAGGGCTCTCAAGTCTCATGTATTGAGTGTGACACACGCCACACATGGCATTTCTCACGCAGATTTTTTTTTTTTTTTTTTTTTTTTGTGCCAAGAATATCGGTCTGTGTGGCTCAGTTTATGCAGGCACCGCGTGTTTTCAGCGAAAAAAAACTCTCCCCCTTCTCCCCATCCCGCTCCCCGGAAAAAAATCAGCCAATCAGAAAATAGATTGTTCTGTTGTTGGGCAGACTGTAGAGTGTAGTTTCAGCTGCTAAGCACACACTGCGGTGATGATAAAACAAACTGAGAACCATCAGGTAATAACTTCATTTATACAACTCTCAGTTGCTTTGTAGTTTAAGTTTGCTCTTTAGACAAACATTTACAGCAGGGCTCTCAAGTCTCACGCATTGAGAGAGACAATTTGACGCGTTCACACGCTCACACGGCATTTCTCACGGCATTTCTTATGCAATTCAAGCCCCCCCGCTCCTCTGAAATTACGCAGTCTCACGCACGACCCCGCTCAAAACTTGAGAGCCCTGCGAAAAAGTTCAAGTCAAGCCCACATATTATATAGACTCATAACATATTTAGAGTTAGTTCATTTTTACAGTTTTAATGATTATGGCTAACAGATAATGAAAATCAAAAATTCATCAATCCATCCATCCATTTTCTTCCACTTATCCAGGGCCAGGATGCGGGGGCAAAAGTCTAAGCAGGGACTTCCAGACTTCCTTCACCCCAGACACTTCCTCCAGCTCCTGCGGGGACACCAAGGTGTTCCTAGGCCAGCCAAGAGACAGCACTGGTGGGACATGCCCAGAACATCCGGAACAGATGCCCTGAGCTCCTTCTTCACCACAACGGTCCGGTACAGCGACCGCATCACTGCCGACGCTGCACCAATCCGCCTGTCAATCTCACGCTCCATCCTCCCCTCACTCGTGAACAAGACCCCGAGATACTTGAACTCCTCCACTTGAGGCAAGACACCTTTTTCCAGTCGAGAACCATGGCCTTGGGTTTGGAGGAGCTGATTCAATTGGCTGCAAACCGCCCCAGTGCACATTGGAGGTCCTGGTCCATTGTACAAAAGTAAAAGTGCAAAGTATACATATAAAATCCTAGGTTACTTTTTATCGCTATTCTAATACATCTGTGTAATCCGTCAGTCATCCAGGTGGGATCCATAGCTGAGTCATATTAGGGGCCTGAACAATTATGAAAATATCAGGCAGTGACTCAGGCAGTGTTCACATAGTCTTGTTCAGCGGGTTTTTGTCTTCTTTCTTCTTCTCTTCTTTCTCTTGCTATTTCAATATAATTTTAAATCACTAGTAACTCAAAAAAGTACAAAATTACACTTACAAAAACATGAGTATCTGTGATGTGTTACGTAAAATGAGAAATGTTAATAGCTACATATCGCATGTATCTTGATAATTAACAATGTCACATCTAATAGCGATGAGAAAAAAGCTGTAACACATGCATAGCAGTACACTCCCATAAATAATGTTACCAGACTTATCTCATGTTGCAGAGCCAGGGCCACACACACAGGAATACATGGCCGACCACATTTACAGTCAAACACAGCAGTTTCAAATGTCACGATGAGCCAATGCTAAACCACAGCAAAGCATTTGAACATGTTCTTATGAAAGAGAAATGAAGAGAGATCACTCACCTCCATCACACAACACCACACTCCTCAGATGTATTCAGTCAGCAGTATGTGTCACCAGTGTGTGATTACTGCTGCGCCTAACTGCGGTAATTATAGGGCTGGGTGGTGTTTCTATAGTTACCAATGTTTCAATAGGGCCTTGTAATGCAATTTATAAAGACAGAATTTCAGCTCTGTGTTAAGAACAACATAAACCTGCAACTAATCTATTATTATAAAAAGTAGAAAGTTGTCTAAATTGGATTATAATTTTAATATTTATGTTGATATACATCCTATATTTTTTTTCAAAACTTTTGTACTGATCAATGGAAACATCTGTGTTACTCTTTTCATAGTGACTGAAAATAGTGTATTAGTATATACCAGTGCTTCTCAAATAGTGGGGCGGGCCCCCCTGGGAGGGCGCGGTGTGATGCCAGGGGGGGCGCATTTGACCCTGGGAAACATGCTTTTTTGCAGTACTGTACTAGAACTAAGTATTATTGCACATCAACAACAGTAGTTGGCAGTGGCGCTCTCATTGTCGCTCTGGGGCAGGGGCCGGCAACCTTAAATATGTGATATAAGAACAGCAGAACATCCTCTGTCACAGAAAAAACACATATATTCCACTGAGTCATGTCCTTTAGTCCGACAAAAGCTGACGCATCAGCGGCACAAGGAGAGAGCTTTTTTTTTTTCCAGCTCTTTTAGTTTATGCAAATTAGCCATGTAGTTTTAAGTTTCGTTTCTGTAAAATGTAAACAAAGGTGCGCAAAGCTGCATTAAAAACACATTAATATTTGAGTCCTCAGTGCAAAAAAACAGTGCAGTCTTTGTTGGAAGTTTCTCTATTTTTTGTTTTTAATGTTAATAAAGGATACAATGTTATGCAGAGGTGTACTAATAATTTTCTAGACAAATAATACTATTTATAGTTGCGCCAGGGAGGGGGGCGTGAAATTTCACGAGTCACAGAAAATAATTGAGAACCACGGGTATATATTAATATACTGTTTAGCTCAGTTGGTAGAGCATTTGTCCACTGATCCAAAGGTAAAGGTCTCAACATAAACATCACTGGTTGAGAGGTCAGATCCACTGACTCACAGGTTGGCAGTGCGATTGATTAACCCATCTCACTACCAGTGTCTGCGTACACTGGTGTATGAATGTGTTTGTGAATGGGTGAATAATTCCTTGTAGTAAAGCGCCTTTAAGGTGGAAAAGCACTATATAAAAATGTTGCCATTTACCATTATTCTCTGTATGCAGGGTGTCCCACAAGGCTGCATATTTGGCACATACAGATTGGTGAATTTCTTCTGTATTCTAAAAGTACTGTATTTACAGTAAATTGAAAAATGTGCAAGACCTTTAGGATTAAATGTTGGAAAAAAAAACTGCTTGTGTTAATTTGCTTTCTAAGTCTCCCATCAGTCAACAAAACTTGGTTACTCAGCAGTCTTTCCATAATGACAAAATGAAAAAATAGGAGTAGTAATATTCTCTATATGTGAAGGGGTCCCACAAGGATACGCATTCGACCCATTGAAATTAGTGAATGTAATAGCTACTTATAGCATCCCTTTGCTTTCTAAATTTGCCAGTAACCTGTTTCTCTCACTCACCAGTCTTTCCATGATGATGGGAAAAATAGTGGTATAACATTCTCAATTTTGTGAAAGGTGACCCACAAGGCTACTCATTTGAACCATAGAATTATGTTAAAATGCTATTTGGGTTAATGCAGGCATCACTTTGCTTTTCTAAGTACTTTGCCAGTAACCTCTTTATTCCATCAGTCTGTCCAGGATGATTGAAAAAATTGTAGCATATTATTCTCTATGTTCGAAGGGTGTCCCACAAGGCTGCACATTTGACCCACTGAAATTTGTGAATTCGCTGTATCCAGTAAGTGGAAAAACAGACTAGACCTTTTGGATTAAATGTTAAAGCAATTTTAAAATTATTCCATTTGTCCAGTGAGAGAAAAAATCTTGGAAAGTGACAGAACTTCATAACTAGTGTCAGAACATGTTGCCATTTTTTACATGTCCACTCTTGTACTTTCTGGTCAAAATAAATTACTCACCTTAACAGGGTCTATGTGCGCGAAGTTTTAAGACTCAAGTCAAGCCAGAAACACGGAGAGTGGGTGCCTGCTTAGTGTTGGACTGTTGGCGTGTGGGTAATTGGAGTGGACTTTTACTGAAGGAGTGAATCATTAGTGGAACGGCGCCATTAATGCAGAAATCGCACAAGGCTCATTTTTCATGTGAGGAGATTCCACATTTCGACTGCAGATAAACTCCCAATTGTCATGTTTGTCAGACGGCCAAGCATGTCTCACACCAAGCCTCATTAGTCATTGGTCATTTGTGGTTAGAATAAGTCCGTCTTCCAGAAATGTCAAATCAGCTGGATGGTTTTCAAAAAGTAAGCTAAGCAAAGACTTCAGATGTAGCGAGCGTGGCCTGTTGGCAGTCAAGCATGTAGGTTTGGTCATTTGATATGTCATTGTGACTAGCGACACATTGGTCTGCTAATCCAGTACAGAAGGAGTGTTTTGGCAGTGTTAATGAAAAAAATGAAGGAAAGATTCTTGGACCTATCAACCTACTGTCCTGATATTTCCATTTGTCATTTTGTTTTATTTTGACAGAAGGTCGTCAGGTTACTAAAAGCGCACATTGGCAACCTTGCTTACATCAGTTTACCCCAGGGCAGCTGTGGCTAGATGAGGAGTTTAGCAGTGTAGTGTTGCAAGAGTTATTATTTACTGCTTGGTGTCTGTATCTAATAATTGGCCCTTTTTACACTGGGTAATTGCGGTTCTCTCAAAAGTGGGGATCCTCACTTCTCGCTGCGTTCTCTATGAGCATTTAGCCAAGTCACACTAAAAAAAAATATTTTTAAAGTTGCGTGCTTTGTTCGTCAAATGCTTTTCTTCATGGAGATGTTTCACAATATGGCATCACAGTGGTCCCTCGCTCTATCGCGGTTCACTGTTCGCAGCCTCGCTGTTTCGCGGATTTTTTTATTTTGCATTTTTTTATATTGTAACTTTTTTTATAGTGTAACATTGTGTTCTGCGTCCTGATTGGCTAAGAGACTGTAGACCTTTGCCGATTGATAAATGGGGGATGCAGGGGGGACCGGGACTAGACCAGGACTAAACGTGGCAGGGGCGGTTCTACATTGAATTACTCCCTGGGCGAGTCCCCCCCCCCCCCCCCCCCCCTTCACCACCACCACCCACAGGATTGGAAAAAAAAAATACTGTCGGCTACACTATAACTCTTATACAAAACATCCATAAATTGTAATTTTATATTAACATGCCCTTGGATGCCCAATGTCTGTAATTAGACACTATATTAATCTATATTTTAGGGAGGAACAATTAGCTCTTGGTTACTGCCTCGAATTCTATGCTAGTTACACGTTCAGTTATGACTGGATTACTATGCTAAACTATAGTTAAACTATGCGAACTATGAGTTGCAGGAAATTGTAAATATTGAAACTACCATAATAACATTTTGTTAGCTAATTACAGGGCTCAATGTTTACCCAAATTATGGAAACAAATAATAACTGAACTTGTAACAGTTTTCTTGCAAAGCCAAATGGCCAATTAGATCTTGTGTTTGTTGAGCTAAGACGGAATTATTGTTAAGTATAGCAAGCATCATAGCTAGAAGGCTAACAAACGTAAGCGTTATACCATGACTAACAGTAGCCTTTCATTCATGGCATGGATAACGTAATCAGTATGCAGAGAGAACATAGTTGCATACCTTTATCTTTTGCTTGTTTCTTCTCTTCTTTTTTTTTTTTTTCTAAATTGGGCACCTGACAGCTTTGACCTCTTTCTGTCCATCATACCACGGAGGGTGAACGATCGATTTAAAAGTGATTAAATGTTGCGTTATACTAACTTCGTTTACTATTGTCTTCTGTAGTTTCCATGTTCCCGATGCGAGCGCTAGCGATTCTTGGTAGGAGCTAGTAGGAGCTATCATTGGTCAAATCGTGGTAGTGTGAGCTGGACTCGCAGCCGGCCGCAGAGAGGAGGGGGTGAATCCTCTCTCTATCTTCTCTTTCTTTCTCTCTTCCTTTTCCTCTCACGCCAGTGTAGGCGCCAGCAAGTCTCTGCGCTGCGCATTGGCCCGCGTGGAAGGGAATACGCGTGCAGCCAGAGGGGGCGCCAATTTGCCAATTTCCTACACAGTGATATGATAGATAATTAATTTTTTTTTTTCAAGCGCTCGGCACGGCGCCCCTCACGAAGTTGCGCCCTGGGCAATTGCCCCACTCGCCCCCCCCAAGAACCGCCTCTGAAACGTGGACTAAACTAGGTCTAGACCAGAACTAAACCAGGTCTAGACCAGGTCTAAACCAGGTCTAAACCTGGACTGGTCCTGGACTAAACCAGGACTGGACCAGGTCTAGACCTGGACTGAACCGGGACTAGACCAGGTCTAAACCAGGATTAAATCACCCCATGCGGCTCTTTGCTGGTTTCGTGCGGCTCTTGCGTTCGTTTGTGCGTGTTCGGTTTGTGGCTCGGGCTGCGAGGACACGGTCCTGAGGGGGAGGCATGGTCCGGGCACCGCGGTTCGATCTCGTGCTCGCAGCCCCGGTGTACGCGCGGCCTCCGGCAACCGGCGGAGCCCCCACGCTTCACTATTAATACATTTTGTTGAAAATCTACGAACGTTTGAGTGTTTAAACGAGAGAGAAATGTGAGAAAACGTTAATTCCAGTGTTTTAATGCTTTAATGCATTTACAGCCTTAAAACATGTATAATAATTGTAAAATATAAAGTTTTCCTACTTCGCGGATTTCACTCATTATGGGTTATTTCTGGAACCTAACCCCCGCGATAAACGAGGGACCACTGTCGTTGAGGAGACCCAACCAGACCAAGTTACAGGCTCATAGTCCGAATTCCTGTTTTTCAAGGTATCCTTTTGCATTTGTAATTGAATACATGTAAGATAGAATTGTTTACTGTCATACTGTGGAATATTCCAGGTGGAGCAATGACATATCCATAGAAACAAGCAAGTGACAGACCCCCATCTGAAAAGTTACACTGTGCACCTTCAAACATCTGGAGGCAGACAGCAATGCCCATGAAAGTATGTTATTGATCGCAAATCCAGATAAAATAATCAAATCCAGACAGCGGATTGGCTGCTTCCCTTTGCCAACTGAAAAAGCCTAAGTCCTAAATCCGTGTATGTGCCCAAAATATCATGTATGTGAATAATTTTTAAAAAAGGTGCTACCTGAATTTTACTGTCTGAAACTGACTGAAACTGTCTAATTTTCAGCAATGAGTGATGATAACTATATTTAAATATATTTTCAGGCCTGAGCAGAGTTTTTCTTACGGCATGCCAACAGACAAGCATTACTTCCTGATTTGCTGCCAGTGAAAACACTTGATAATTAGACGCAGACAGCACACAGCAGTTTCATTTTTTTTAACAAAATATCTGTACTGAGACAAAACTAACTTTACTTTATTACTTGAAAATAAATCGGGTACAGCCCCTTTAACAATGTGCCTGAGGGTTTATTGGATACCTACTCCCTCATTCTCAGTTTGAAATCATTCATATACAGTGGTGGAAGGTAACAAAGTAGAAAAGTACAATTCTTAAGTAAAAATTTTAGGTATCTGTACTTTACTTAAGTACATTTTACAGTGGATTCTTTTTACTATCCCTTCACTACATTTGAGAAAGTGTATTTATACTTTCTACTCCACTACATTTTAGATCTGGGCCGAAAAGTAAAAAGTACTTTTCTTTATGGTTTGAGACCTGCTTAAATGGTTTTTAGCACATTTTATTTGAGTTTTCGTCCCAACTTTGAGCAAACCAAATACATAAAAAACACAGAAAACATCTAGAAAAATTAAGAAATCATCCATCCATCCATCTTCTTCCGCTTATTCCATTTCTGGGTTTCGGGGGCAGCAGTTCAAGCAGATCTGCTGCCCAGACCACAATGCACCAGCCCTCATGAATCCTCCCGACGGCCCACTTCACATCTGGCCTTGATGTATCTTCTGTCATGGGGGTTACCAGTGTCCGCAGACACTGGGGGCAAGGTGGGGTTAAGTGTCTTGCCCAAGGACACAATGGCAGCACTCATCTGTGGGAGCTGGGATCACACAAGGCCAACCCGAGAGTGGGATTCGACCCGCCAACCCCTGGATCAGTAGACAAACGCTCTACCAACTGAGCTACTGCCGCCCATTTTAAGAAATCAATTGAAAAAAAAATCACTACATTTCATCCTTTAATTGTGCTAAAAATATTTGTTTTGTTTTATTAAGGTTTATGTTTATGTAAACATAAATAAAACAAAACAAATATTTTTATTTCTTTACTAGCAAAATAGTTTTACTTTTGTACTCCTTTTTAAACCATTAATTTAATACTTTAACTTAAATTGATGTTTTTATGTGATTTACTTTTACTTGAGTAACGTTTTACCCCCGTAACTGTACTTTTACTTAAGTCACTTAGACTTAGACTCAGACAAACTTTATTGATCCACAAGGAAATTTGTTTTGGGTACGGTAGCTCACTCATCAAATATAATATACAATATAAAACATAGGGTAAAAGAACAAGCACAGTCAATTCAATTGATTCAGACATAGCAACCAAAGAGCAATAGACCTGTGTCAGATGAGACACAATTATATACATAAGATAATGGTAATAAATATATATGTACAATCAGATTTAAATAGAAAAGTAGTATGATAAAAGGAGAAATTCAATTTGTCAACTGGACAAAGTTTGTTTGGTCGAAAACGTTTTGCCGCTCATCCGAGAGGCTTCGTCAGTTCTGGTTCTAGTGCTGGTTAGACCCTGTTTATATCTAGCTGCAGGGAGGAGCTCACTACACTGAAATAGCTCTGAAACTATCTCAACTAATCTGTCTCACTCTTTTGTTTTTCGAATTTCTCTGGCGTCTAGTATTAGCATATCTATTCAGCCCTAGGAGGACGAGGAGGAGATATGCTAATACTAGACGCCAGAGAAATTCGAAAAACAAAACAGACAGATTAGTTGAGATAGTTTCAGAGCTATTTCAGTGTAGTGAGCTCCTCCCTGCAGCTAGATATAAACAGGGTCTAACCAGCACTAGAACCAGAACTGACGAAGCCTCTCGGATGAGCGGCGAAACGTTTTCGACCAAACAAACTTTGTCCAGTTGACAAATTGAATTTCTCCTTTTATCATGGATTCTACCTGGACGACTGAGGGACTCTTCACGCATCTTAAGAAAAGTAGTAGTCAAATATAAAATACAGTATCAAATATGATGTTCAGTACCAGCTGTATACAGTTGTAGGGAGTATTATCTGTTACATAAGGGTGAGTTGTTGTACAGTTGTATGGAGTATGGTATGAATGTACTCGTGTATCTCTCACTGTTTGAGCTGAGTAAGTAACACTTGAGTACTCTATCCAATACTGTTCATATATCATCAAATTGTTTCTGTATCTAATGGAAGTAAAGAAAGTAGCAGCACCATTCCAACACTTTCAGAAGGGTTCACCCTCTTGTTTTGCTTGCCCTCTGCCCCAGTCTTCCTTCAGAGACCCACACAGGCTGCAATTATACATTTCCCGTGAGGCTTTGCTGCTGTGTGACAAAGAGTTCAAAGTAAGCAGGGATGGGCAGCTCCTCCCTCAGGCCCACCGCTGTCTGCCTCTCATTAAATCACATCCATTTACATTTACACATAGTCTTGTGTTTGTTTCACTGCTATAAGGACATTTTTTTTATACAATATACACAAATTCCAAAGTTTTTATGCTGATTTTAAAAAAGATTTAAGGAACGTTCTAGCTGCAGAATCGTCATAATCTGGTACATACCGAAACAAACTGATCTCAAGATGTTAGAGTGCACTGTGTAACTTTTCTGGGTCCAGTACCTCCTCGTCACCATAGAGATGTTGGTGAATGCTCCACAATATTGCACTAACTGTATCTATCGCCATGGACACAAAAAAGTGACATCACCAAGCCAAGTTACACGTCACATCCAAGGAAAGGCAACCCTGCTCATGTTTTTAAGCAATAAAAAGACCTGTATTTTAATGTTACTGTGGAACATTTCAAAATCTGATCACAGACCAGAAAAGAAAAGTTACACAATGCACCTTTACAGGTTGTATAGTCTTTGGAGGGTCTGCTTTTTGCTTTTCTCCATGGGGATGTTACTGCTTTGCTTCAAATGTTCCAGATCATGGCATTAAATATCTGTTGATACTTTGCAGCTGATGTCATCAGCATTCCCTGGGGGTGTGGTGCTAAGTGTAAGCATGCTCTGTCTGAAGCTTTGTTAGACTAGAATCTGAGCTTTAATTTAACGCAACCTGGCCATAAAGACCTGATTTAGCTGGACCTCTGTAATAACATTACAGTCACAAGTTAGCTAGCATTAATCAACAGTTTTTCAGTGAGCCACTCTCACCTTTTTGTTGAAAATCAAACTCTTAAACAGGACGGTGAACGCTCTTATTGATCTCAGGCTCCTGAAAATCTTCTGTGTAAATCCAGTTTGTATTTTTGAGTTTTTAAACTATCTTTAAACTTATTTATCTGTGTTTGCTGTGTGCACTTTAACTTTTGTTTTTCAAATGCAATAGGTCAAGTTTTACTGGTCAGATCTGTGGAACAACGAGCCCATTCATAGTTTATGCAGGAAGTTTTGAGCAATAAAAGGACCTGCAGGTTAATAAAATAAATGTAGATTTGTTTAATGGCGTGCTGTGGAACATTCCAAAGCAATAACATCTCCATGGAAACAAGCATGTGACAATGAGAAAAAGTTAGGAGCATACTGCTCCCACAACTTAGACTTAAACAAACTTTATTGATCCAAGAGAAATTGTTTGGACACAGTAGCTCACACATCACAATATAATATAATAACAAAGAGTAAAAAATAAATGGTAATAATACATTCTAAATAAGTAGCAAAAAAGAGAGCAAGAGACAGGTGTCAAATAAGGCATAATTATATAAATAAATGTATATGTATAAGTCAAAATAAAATGGGAAAAATAAGTAAAACAAAATCTATAAAATCACTGCTATATACAAAAGACAAGTACGACAATGATATGATGATTGACAGGACATAAGATTATCTGTTAAGGGTGAGTTGTACAGTTGTAGGGAGTATTATCTGTTACATAAGGGTGACTTGTCGTACAGTTGTATAGAGCATAGTATGAATGTAGTCCTGTATCTCTCTCTGTTAGAGTGGAGCTGTAGAAGCCCTTTTACTGGTGCTGCTCCCCCAGCAGACCACAGAGAAGTACAGGGCCCTGGCCACCACAGACTGGTAGAAGATCTTCAGTAACTTACTGCACACATTGAAAGACCTGAGCTTTTTCCTGTGGACAGCATTACAGTTGTCCCTCCAGCCCAGCCTGTTGTTCACATGCACACCAAGGTACTTGTAGCAGTCCACTATTTCCACGTCATGGCCCTGGATGGTTACGGGCTCCACTGGTGTTCTCTTCCTCCTGAAGTCAATCATCAGGTCAACGTTCAGGAGCAGCTGGTTTGCCTGGGACCACTCCACATAATTTGCATCAATGTCCTGTACTCCAGCTCCTGTCCATCCCTGATACACCCTACCACCGCAGAGTTATCAGAGAACTTCTGGAGATGGCAGGACCCAGAGCTGTACTGGAAATCAGAGGTGTACAGAGTGAACAGGAACGAAGACAGGACTGTACCCTGGGGAGATCCTACACTACTGACCATAGTGTCAGACAGGATGGTGCCCAGTCGCACGTACTGAGGCCTCCCTGACAGGTAGTCAGTAATCCAGGAAACAATGGAGGAGCTGACACCCATCCTGAGCAGCTTCTCACTCATCAGAAAGGGCTGGATTGTGTTAAATGCACTGGAGCCACTTAATTATTATATCTAAGTTGATGAATAAGAATATTAAACAACTGTCACCACCTTCATCTCTCACCAATTTTCTAATTCCAAATACAAGCCAATTTTGTTAGTCATAAACAAAATAGTACCTTGTATTTGGCAGTAACATGGCCTAGGTTATAGAATTGATGCAGTGTACTAGTGCGTGTTTTGAACATGTAATAAATCATTTTTTTATTCTTTAGTCAGAACATTTATATAGAAACACCCGGATGGCAGGTGTGAGGCAAAGATCAAATGGGGACAATATATTTTTATTATTTTGCACAACTTACTATAAGCACTACAGTATTTTTTGCACTTTTAAGCCTGATGGGGAAAAGAAATGGTGAACTTAATTATATATGCTGAGCTCTCTTAAAGGGTCCATATGCTCATCACAAACAGACCTGGGGTTGTGTTTTGTTTCATTCACACAGTGACACACAAACTCTGCATACTTAGTTCTTCTCTCAAACAGAAAACACTCTGTTCCTTCTTATGAGGCCAATACAGGAATTGCTCCACTGTGTTTTTAAACTCCATATACCTTCATTAGAATCATTGGATGATTTAAATTTTGGAATTGCACATTTTTACTGAACAAAGGTAAAAAGTATCTGTTAAACTTACACTTCATATAAGGAATAGGGCATTTTGAGTTTTGGAGATACAGACAGACTAATAATAAACTAAATCATGTGTGAACCACTCCAGGTATGTTTTTTTCATTGCCCGCCTCCGTTCATCCCTCTCTTTCTCTGCCGCTGAAAGACTCATTCATGCTTTCATCACTTCCAGATTAGACTATTGCAATAGCATTCTTTACGGTACATCCTCCAAAACACTCAATAAGCTACAATACATTCAAAACTCTGCTGCCCGTCTCCTCACACACACCCGCTCCCGTGAACATATCACCCCTGTCCTCCAGAACCTCCACTGGCTCCCCATCCCTCAGCACATACAGTTCAAAGTTCTCCTCATCACCTTCAAAGCCCTCCATAAACTGGCCCCAGCCTACCTCGCAGACCTGCTCCACCGCCACACCCCATCCCGCTCTCTCCGCTCCTCCCATTCAAACCTCTTGTCCCTCCCCTGCAGGACCAAGCTCCGAACCTGGGGAGACAGAGCCTTTTCTATTGCTGCCCCCACCCTCTGGAACACTCTACCTCAACACCTCCGAGACTGCACAGACCTCACCATCTTCAAAAAAAACCCTCAAGACCCATCTGTTTAAAGCTGCTTTTAATGTTTAAATGATTTGCTATTTTAATTCATTTTGTTTTATTTTTGACTGTTTTATGGACTTATTTTATTGTATTGCTCTGTGAAGCGTCTTTGAGTGTCATGAAAAGCGCTATATAAATAACTATTATTATTATTATTATTATTATTATTATTATTATTATTATTATTATTATTTTTACGGAAGAGGATTAGGGCCACATGAACAGATTTTTTTTTTTATTATTCTGACTTTAATCTCAGAATTTCTGAGATTAAAGTCAGAATTTCTGAGAAAAAGTCAGAAATTCTTAGAAAAAAACTCAGAAATTCTGACTTTAATCTCAGAAATTCTGAGATTTTTTTTTTTTTCAGAATAAAAAAAAAAAAAAAATCTGTAAATCTCTATTCTGTAATATAAAAAAACAGGTTCAGGTGGTAGAGTGTGGCAGAGAACCAGAAGGTCAGTTCTTTTAATGCTTTAAGGTTAAAGTATAAATTAAGTATAAAAAAAAGGCTTATTTTTGCTCTACTTTCGTACCTAAATAGACGTAAATAGGCGTTCAAAGTGTAGTTACAGTCACTGCATTTACACTTTCTAATGTCAATATCGCATTCTTTTTTGAGAATTGATCAAAATGGACGAAATAGAGCAACCAATAAACAAACATGGGCAACAAGCAGGTTTTAGATGACATCTGTTGGAAAAGAACTGAGAAAAATGCAGTGAGAGAAGCATTATTTGTTTTGCAGCTGGTTCTAGTCATTTTCTTTTTAAGTTTTGCTTCCACAATTGATCTGTCAAACAATTCATCATTAAGACTGATTTATAAAAACATTATATTTGATCAGATTCAACCAAGTGAAAAACCTGTGTTCACACGCACAATAACAAGCAGTGGTCAGTATTGTTTTCAGAGTTTTCCAATAATTCCTCCTCGATGTGTACAAGCTAGCTCCAAAACGTTATAATAAATTAGCTTCAACTTCTGCTCATTCAAAACCAAGCACCAAAAATCACACTTTACTCCCACCGGATACACATTAGCGATCCAAAACCTCCAGAAGAACGGAAAAGCATTCAAATACATTTCTTTGCATGGTTGAAATATTCATATTGTTCTGGCCTCACATCAAGCGCTCCCCACGCCCACGCACTGTTCTCAAGCGCTGAACTTCTTGGCCTGTCTGCGGCGTTTGTCCCAACAGGGGCTGCAAAAACATTATTAGAATAACGTGGGAGGGGGGCTTTACCATTACTCATAATCAGATAGAGAAGAAGAAGCGTGACATCATTTTATTTATAGTGGCTGGACGGAATTATAACTGTAAGACTCTAAAGTACAGTGAATGCCAATGTGTGAGAAGTATGAGCCAGACAATCTGATTGGACAGTGGCGGTCTATCTTTAAGTGTGTTAAATGTCAGATGTGCTGAAAAATGTATGTCAAAAGCTGACTTTATGTCACAAATCAGGGAGTTTTTCTCAGGATCCAGAATTTGGTCTGAAAATACTAATCTCTTCTAAATCCGTTCTAAAAAAAGAGCCCATAATGCGCTGTTATAATGTTGTTTCCTAATCAAATATTTAGGCTGGGTTCTTCTGCCAAACGGAAAACACTTGTTCCACCTTGTGATGGCATGTAGTAATACAGGAAGTGCTCCACTGTGTTTTTAAACTCCATACACCTTCACTAGAATCATTTAGATGACATTTCAGCTCTGGAATTGCCAACAATTGCAAACAAAAGGTAAAAGTATTGTATTTGACTACTACTTTTCTATTTAAATCTGATTGTACATATATATTTATTACCATTATCTTATGTATATAATTGCTCTTTGGTTGCTATTCCATCTATATTTCTTCTTGTTCTTTTACCCTTTTTATATTTTATATTATATTTGATGAGTGAGCTACCGTACCCAAAGCAATTTCCCTTGTGGATCAATAAAGTTTGTCTAAGTCTAAATCTAAAAGGAGCTGTTAACTTGAAAACTAATACTACATGACATCACAAGTTGGAACAGAGAATTTTGAGCTTTGGAGATGTAAATAGACTAATAATATAGGGTTATTACATGTGTGAATGAAAGAAAACACAACTCTGGGAATGTTTTTGAGGAGGTAACAGAATTACAACACACACAAGAGTCAATTCTGCGTAATAAAGGACATTTTAATATCATTATGACTAACCCAGAGCTAAAATAAACCAGGACTAGACACGGACTAAACTAAGATTAGGACTAAACTGGGTTTAAACAAGGTGTCAGCATAACTTATATAACACGAAGTTATCATTTCCCTGGTCGCCCTGTGATTTGGCAGGATCTCTTTTCAGCCAGATGCCCTTCTTGTAGCAACCAATTACACATTGTGACTAAAGTACATTGTGAGTGACTTGCTTTTCTCTTCAGTGAGGTCGGAACGGCTACATTCTGGTTGGAAGGAAAATATTTAAACCACTGCACAAATTGTGTTCATGAAAAAGGCTAAATCAAATTCTGGATTGCAAAAGATCCAAGCGGCTTCTTCAGTTCTGGTCAAATTAAATTATACAAATTGTGAACTGTGCCTGAGTCATAGTAATATGACTCAGACAATTCACACTTGCAGTTCATTAAACCTAGCTAACAACAGAAACTGTAAACAAGTATGGTTTGTTAGTTTGAGTGTAGTTTCCGCTCTCCCTTCAGGCAGATATAAAGCAGTGTCCACCAGTGTCATCAGTGACTTTGTGGACTGGTGTGGGCGCAACCACCTGATATATAAGCCTTAACACCAGTAAGACAAAGGAGCTGGTGATCGACTTCAGGATGAGACCACTACTGCACTCACCGGTGAACATCCAGGGGCAGGACATAGAGACTGTGGACAGTTTCAAGTACCTGGGTGTTCACCTCAACAATAAACTGGACTGGTCCCACAACCCCGATGCCCTGTACAAGAAGGGCTAAAGTCGCCTCCACCTCCTGAGGAGACTGAGGTCCTTTGGAGTGTGCAGGCCTCTGCTCAAGACTTTTTATGACTCTGTGGTGGCCTCTGCTCTCCTCTACGCTGTTGTCTGCTGGGCACCAAGCAGCACAGAGCGGGACAGGAAAAGAATGAATAAGCTAGTCAGGAGGGCCAGCTCTGTCCTGGGCTGTCCTCTGGACTCTGTAGAGGAGGTGGCTGAGAGGAGGGTGCTGGCCAAACTTACGTCCATCATGGACGACATGGACGACACCTCCCACCCTCTGCACCGGACTGTAGAGGAGCTGAACAGCTCCTTTAGCAGCCAACTGAGGCACCCCCAGTGCAAGAAGGAGTGCTACCACAGATCCTTTATCCACACCGCCATCAGACTGTACAACTCCACTGTATAGTCCAGACATGCAAAAAATTTTCCATACTCTCTCATTTACTGTTTTATTATTATTACTGTATTTTATTATTACTTATTTTACATTTTTTGCCTGCATGCACTTTCTTGCTCAAACTTTCTCTTGCACTAAACTGCCTGGAGCTATTGTGGCAAGTGAATTTCTCCTATGTGAGATCAATAAAGTCTTATCTTATCTTATCTTATCTTATCTTATCTTATCTTATATTATTTGACTGAATTCCTGTTTGTTTGGAACTCGAACAGTCTTAAAGATCTGGAGTTGTGTGTTGTTTCATTCACACATGTTTGAGTAATCCTGCTTTATTAAAAGTAGTTTTCAAGTAAACAACTACTTTATACCTTTAGTTCAGTAGAGATTAGGAATTCTTGGTCTGAAATCATCCAAATGATTCTAGTGAAGGTCTATGGAGTTTAAAAACACAGTGGAGCACATGACATCATAAGGTGGAATATTTTCAGTTTGACAGAAGAACTAGAGAAGAAGTCTAAATATTCAGGGTTTGTGTGTTAAACATGTGGGAATGAAACACATTTTAGCTCCAATTTCTCATGAGAAAACATTATAACATAGGTCAGAAAATAGCATAACATTGGCCCTTTAATGTGAGCACCTTGAGTGTTGTAGAATTAAGATTGATATGATATATTTTTTGTGATACTGATTACCTTGAAAGCCAATATTTTTGCGATATAATGTGCCACCTCAGCCGAAAAGTTTAAGGCTATGCAGAATGTCAACTTGTCTTCGTTTCCTTTGGTCTCAGACTAGTGCAGCCTGGCCCACACATGTGAGATAAGATCAGTACAGTTACAGATCAGTCTCTGGTCAGGGGCTTACGTAAGACTCATTTACACAAACAAAATGAGCTAAATCCAACAAAGCCATTTTCTATTTATGCACAATTAGCCTAATTTCTTAAAACAGTCATGTGAGAAACACAAGAGGTGCAGAGTGCAGTTGAAACAACTTTTTGGATTAAGATTCAGTTTGGAGATTTACAAGGCCCACATACGTCACTTAGAATGAGGCAACACCATAAACTGCACACAGAAGTGGACTAAGTGAGTGTGGCATCACCCATAGCATTTGGCTCCAGTCAAATGAAGCTCATCGAGGCTTGCAGTTATAGAGGGGAATTTGGAATTCCGACCACAAGTATCATAGCAACCAAATAGCCAGTCTAGAGCAACGCTGTTCAAGGCAACAACGCCTCTTCATTCATTTATAAAGAGAAATGGCTCTAGTCAGGTCTGACATCCTGTAAAAACATACTCCCAACAGAATTAATCTGGAGTGCCACAGCACCTCCACTGGCACCAGCACCTTTGTCAGAGCTCCTCTCGATACTTGTAACTATACAAAATACTTGTGGCCCCGGGCCGGAGCTGCACCATGTGCAGTCTGATTCTAGGGTTAGCATGTTTGCTAAGTTTGGCGCTAATGTTAAAGAGGGGGTATTGTACAAAATCGACTTTTTGGAGCTTTTTACTATGTTATAACATTCTCTCATCAAAACATGCCTGAAGAAGTCATCTCTCCTGGGGCCCTATTCAAACTGTCCTTATGGTTAGCAGTACAATTGTGTTCAGTGCTCCCCCCAAGCCTACATCAGGACGGGAACAAAAGGAGGGATGACTCAGAGCATCAAAAATGAAACTTGTTAAACATTTTTATTATGTTGTTTTCAACAAACATAACCTTTTTAAATCAATAAAAGACAACTTGGTGATTGTTGGCAAATAATACCCCATAGAAGTGTAATATCCTCCCTTTAATAATCTATTTAAATCAGTGCTACACTCTAATATATCACTTATGTGTGGTTGAGAGGTTGTGAGTCACCAAAACAGCCCTGATTTTTCATAGTTTGTGATGGTTTGTTTCTAATGCTAACATTCCCATTGAAAATGCATTGCAGCTAATTTATGGAACAGTACCAGAATGCAGACACATGGTATGCCCTATAGCACTATAAACATGAGCCAAAATATACCACTAAAACTGCAAACTATTTTTCGATTTTTCAGTCTAGCATATTTGAATCCACTTCACATTGTAAAATAGTTTAAAGGTGCACTGTGTAACTTTTTTTGGTGGAGAAACCATCAAATGCTTTTCTTCATGGAGATGTTTTTGCTTCATCTGGAATGCTTCACAGTATGGCATTAAACCCTTCTGTCTTCATGGAGCCCAAACCAGACCAAGTTACAGGTCAGATCTGTGGAGAGGCAACCCCACTCACAGCCAGAATGCCTGTTTTTCTAGGTATTTTTGAGCTTTTTCTATGTATTTTTGAGCTATAAATTCACCTGTAGTTGAATAAATGTAAAGTAGAGCTGTTTAATGTCATACTGTGGGACATTCCAGGCAGAGCAATGAGATATCCATAGAAACAAGCAGGTGACGGACCCCAAAACGAAAAGCTACATAGTGCACGTTTTAACTCGCTAAACTTTTCAGTCCCTCTTTCACCTGAGTTTAAACCCAGGTTGGAGGCTCTTGGGGAAATTCCCTGGTGACAGGCAGACGGCTCTGGTTAGTGTTGTCCCCGTGTGCAGTGAATGGGAGAATAGTACAAGAGAGTGTAATTACGGGGAAATTAGCAGTAGGCCCAGATTTGAGCCTGTATGTGGCAGGGGCAGGTACATGCTAACACTACGCCATAGTGACAGGGCTACAGAGCACGCTGGAAACAGAGAGGGATGTGTTTAAGTATAACCTCAAATCTTTATGTAATTGTATTATGGCTGGCTTTGGATTACTGCTCAGGATTTTGTCTTAAGACCATTTGCAAGTACAAGTGTGAGTGTGAACTTTTGTGTAACACTTTAGTTTAGGGACCACATAATAGTTACTAATTATGTGGTAATTGCTATGCTACTTAGTGGTTATTTTGCTATTAGTAATTATTAAAGGTCCTATATTACGCAAAATTGGTTCTTGTGAGATTTTTGAGATGTTAGAATGTTGTTACCTCCTCAAAAACATAGCTGGAGTTGTGTTTTGTTTCATTCACACATGTTTTAGTTTGTCTGCATCTGTCTGTCAGCTCAAAATGCTCTGTTCCACCTTGTGATGTCATGAAGTTGTAGTTTTAGTCAAGTTAACAGGTACCTTTTACCTTTAGTGCAGTAAAGATTGGCAATTCCAGGCCTGAAATTATCCAAATGATTCATTACAGGTGTTTGTATTGCTTAAAGGTCCCATGGCATGACATTTTCACTTTCTGAGGTTTTGGAACGTTAATGTGAGCTCCCCTACCCTGTTTAGCCCCCCCCCCCCCATGGTTAAAAGTTGCGGAATGTCTAAACTGAGCATTTGCGGTCCTTTTCTGCGTTAGAAAAAAACACAGGTCAAACGGGCGATTCTGAACAAGGCAACTATGTGATGTCACATCGAAAAATGCAGTTCCACCCCCCGTCTGGATGTCTACCCACCGTCTCTGTACATCACACCCAGAGAGTTTGGACCGCGAATGAGCTGCACAATGCGCAATGCATTTTTTAATTTGCCTGGAGGCACGTGCGAGTGTTTCTAGGCTCGAAAGTCCTTTATCTGAGCCTCTGGACCTCTGAAACAGCAGTGGTTTAATTTTATTTTCTGTGAAAATGTGTTTTTTTCATTGAAAAGGCTCTCCTTTCCTCCTCTGCTCTTAAAACACGGAAGTGGGGCCAGCACCGCTAAAACAAGGAACCAGCGGCGGATGTGCCCCCCCCACACCCGCTCCTCTAACCTATCTTTGCATTCAAGCAACAAGGCCCAGAATGAGTTGTTCAGAGAGAGATTTTCTGACTCTGACTCTGTACATGTGTCTTTCTCATGCACTGAGTCTTGATTTTGAAGAAGGATTCAGTTACAGTATTAGGGAAACATTAAGGCACCATATAAAAGCATCAAGAAGTACCATGTCATGGGACCTACCATGGTATTCATGGGAATACCATGATTCCTAATGTGAATTGAATTAATGTGAATAAGTGCGACTCTCCACAGATATGAAGTGTAAAGTAGCCTGCAACCTGCTTGTCTCCCTTGTGACAGATAAGGTTTAATCTATACCGTGGAATATTCTAAAACAGCATTTCCATGGAGACGAGCAGATGGGAGACGCTCTAGAAATGTGACATAGTAAGTTGCGTAAGTTGCTTGACTGACTCCCCTGTGTTTTTATGCGCCCAAATCAGGACTGGATAACTTAGAAAGCTATTTTATCAAAAAAAAAAAAAAAAAACTTTGGCCTTCAACTACAGTATGTATTTAAATGGTGTTGCTAAACCGGAGACAGAGCTATCTCATGACTGCACCCCCAGCAGCCTTCTTCTCCACAAAAGACACCAACTTAAAAACATAACAATGGATTGTGGTTAGAACAGTCTCGGAAAAACATGTATTTTTATCCCTGGCGCTCGCATGTGGTCTATGTCGTTTCTGGTCCAAATTTTGATTTCTTGCAGAATTCCATCCAACTGAGAACAGAGCAAAACCAGAAGCAAGGCTTTTTGTATTCTTGAATTGTTGTTGACTGGAAGTTTAAAGGTCCTATATTACTCAAAGTTGACTCTTATGTGAGCTTTAAGTCATGTTATTATGCTGTCATCAAAAATGTACTTGGAGTTGTGTTTTGTTTCATTCACACATGTTTGAGTAATCCTTTATTATTAGTCTGTCTACATCTCCATAACTTAAAATGTTCTGTTACACCTTGTGATGTTAAAGGTCCCATGGCATGACATTTTCACTTTCTGAGGTTTTTGAACGTTAATGTGAGCTCCCCTACCCTGTGTAGGGCCCAACCCCCATGGTTAAAAGTTGCGAAATGTCTAAACTGAGCATTTGCGATCCTTTTCTGCGTTACAAAAAATCGGAGCTCAAACGGGCGATTTTGAACAAGGCACCTTATTGACGTCAGATCGAAAAAAGAAATGCAAATGCAGTTCCACCCCCGTCTGTCTGTACTCAGCGTCTCTGTAAATCACGCCCAGAGACTTTGGACTGCGAATGCGCTAGGCAATGCGAAATGTGTTTTTTTATTTGCCTGGAGGCACGTCCGAGTGTTTCTAGGCTCGGAAGTCCTTTATCTGAGCCTCTGGGCCTTTGAACAGCAGTGGTTTAATTTTATTTTCTGTGGAAATGTGTTTATTTTTCAATGGAACGCTTCAAATCTCTCCCCCCATGCAAAAACACGGAAATGGATCAGCTGAGAGCTCAGAGCGGAGAGCGGAGAGTTTGGCCACGCCCCCACCCTCTACTATAGGCCAGCTCTTTTCTCCTCATTTGCATTCAAGCAACAACGCCCATTATGGAGTGTTCAGAGAGAGAGAAAAATTACTCTTTCTCATCTTATCTCTGTTTCTCATGCACTGAGTGTTGATTTTGAAGAAGGATTCATTTACAGTATTAGGGAACCATTAAGGAGCCATATAAAAGCATCAAGAAGTACCATGTCATGGGATCTTTAAGGAGAAATTCAATTTGGTCAAATACGTTTCCAAGCTGCTTCTTCAGTTCTGGTCAGACACTGGTGGACACTACTTATATCTTCCTGAAGGGAGGAGCTAACTACAATAGGTGTGGTAGTTTCAAAATCATTTCATTGTAGCTTGGATGAGCTGTGAAACATATTCGACCAAATAAACTTTTGTCCAGTTGACAAATTGAATTTCTCCTTTTGCCATGGATTCTACCTGGACGACTGAGGGATTCTACACACTTGTGATGTTATGTTGTGGTAATTCAAGGAGATTGGCAATTCAAGGGCTAAAAGTATCTAAATTATTCTAGTGAAGGTGTATGAAGTTTTAAAACACAGTGAAGCACTTCCTGTACTATCACATTACATCACAAGGTGGAATGACGTGATTTCAGTCTAAAGATGCAGGGTTTTCATGTTGAACTTCTTCCTTTTTTTGACATTTCTTGACCCTGCCATGCCACATCTGTGAAGTGAAAACCATTTCAGGAGATTTCATTGAGAGAAGGCCAAGGGTTTGCAGTGGTATCAACAACACAAATGGAGGCTACATTGAGGATTCCATATATCTTGGATTCATATATTTGATGTCTTGGGTATATCAACTATAGACAGTAGTAAACAAAAAGAAAAAAAACACATTGGATGAGAGGGTGTGTCCAAACGTTTGACTGGTAGTGTATGAGTTATGATGTGTGTAGACAAACATCAGCAGAGGGCAGATGGATCATAGACACATAATCAAATTATGCAGTTTAAAGTGAAACAAAAAATTAAATCAACTTTTTGCAACTAAACTGTATTATGTTGTTTTAATAGTATAGTCCAGGGGTGCTCAACCTTTTTTTTTTAACCGGGGTCTACTTTTGAGGCTGATGGTGTGCCAAGATCTGGTGTGCGGTTTAGTCAGGGTTTAGTCCCGGTTTAGTCCTGGTTTAGACCTGGTTTAGACCAGGCTTAGTCTTGGTTTAGACCTGGTTTAGAGCAGGTTTAGTCTTGGTTTAGACTTGGTTTAGACCTGGTTTAGTCCTGGTTTAGATCAGGCTTAGTCTTGGTTTAGACCTGGTTTAGACCTGGTTTAGTCCCGGTTTAGTCCTGTACAGACACGCTGACACATGGCCCCTGCTGTCAGCTAATCTGTCCCTATGATGCAGAAATAATACGATAATATGACTCACCCCATAAGAACACGTCAGCTCCGTTGTAACAGTTTGCCGTCAGATAGTTTGCGTATTCACATGTATGCACGTATCCCTTATATCCACGGACTTTAATTATCCGGAGAAACGGACATATCCAGAACGTATCGGCGAATTTCACCGAAAGGTGAGGGATTTTCATGCCTGCAATGAAGCGGCAAAGCACGTAGCAATCCCACCACTTTTGGCTGTGACTCCGCACCATCATGTTCATACGAACGTTGCTGCCACTGCCCCGCAAAACGCCGTGACCAAAAACCTTGTCCTTCTCCATCTCCTCCTTAAAACAAATAAGCTGTACATGTTCTGGCTCCCGTACGACAGCAACTTTAGGCTATTTCCGTAAACACTGAGCATGCTCGCTGCGTGTGACCTCGTCATGTCCCCCAATGCACATGTGGGACACTTTTGGGGCATTTAAAGTTCACACTGGAGATCACATACAAGTTGCATTTAATTGGAAATGTGAACAACCTTGCAAAAAAAATCGGATTTCACAAGAAAATCGGAATTGAGCATTAAGCCCTGCAGTCTGAACGTAGCCATACGCGATCGACTGACTTTCTGCCTGCAATCGACCCGTAGATCACGATCGACCTGTGGGGCACCCCCGGTATAGTCTATTGTTCTTGGTCCCTTTTTTGACCATTTCTGTGCATATTAGGTTTAAAAAGCAGCTTTGTGTTTAAAAACTGCCCTTCCAAGTACTACGTGACATCACAAAAGACTGCTCGGATTCTACACTGTTTCTGAATACAAACACCACAACTCCAGGGGCGGAGTTTGAAGTGTGGATACCTGTTAGACCAATCACACTGTTCCTTGTACCTCCAGACCTGCCTCCCTTCCTCCCTCACTTTCCCCTTGTCCTCCAGGTTCATTTTTAGAACTTCAGCAGCTCTATTTGGAATATTGTTGTGGGTGGAGTTTAGGGGGTTAGTCCCACTTTAAAGTTAGGCTCAAAAAAGTGGCAGCTAGTCATGAAGATGTAGACTATGGTGAGTGATGAAGACATGAAATGAGTTTGAAGGATTACTCAAACATAGGAATGAAACACAACACCAGATATTTCCGCACACTAGTCAATACATTGATTCAAATACTTGCAGATTAACACCACACCACACCACTTTCAGAACTATAAAAGACACATTCCGGCTGAAACTCCGCTGACAATGGTTTTTCTAAAAATTCAAATCAAAACGTGCTCAGGGCCTTATAAAAACTGAGGTCTGACTCACCACAAGTTGTCAAATATTAATACAGTAACCGTAGAAAGCCTGGCGAGGCCTATGATGGATCTTTGACAACATGTGTGTGAGATTAAACCGCGAGGGGGCCAGGAGGACTGATCGGGGGCCAGTATCACACCGAGTTCCCAAAAAGTGAATTGTTGCTCTTTGGGGTTTTTAGCATAGAGCACAGGCTAAGCTAACGGAGGACCAAGCAAAGCAAAGCCCCACTCATGTTGTTCTATGATGGTCACATGGTCAGGTGTGGAGGTGTGAGTCTAGACTGTGTAATCTGCGTTCATTCCACTCATAGTTCTGTCCACAATCCTGGTTTAAGTCTCTGGGTCATTGTCGGCAGTTCATCTTATATTTATTTTAGGCAATGCGTCATAATAGCGTTGTTAAAGGTCCTATATTACACAAAATTGACTCTTGAGCTTTACGCCATGTTGTAATGCTGTTACCTCCTCAAAAAAACAAACAAAAAAAAAACCTGAAGTTGTGTTTTGACTAATCCTTTATTAGTCTGTCTACGTATCCAAAGCTCAAAATGTTCTGTTTCACTTTGCGATGTCATGACGCAGGGGCGGACTGGGACCAAAAAATGGCACTGGACTTTTACCCCAACGATGTTCTGGACTTTTCCAGAATGCACAGATTGCCAGTCCGCCCGTCATAACGTTTTCAAGATAACAGCTACATTTTACCTTTTGTTCTGTAGAAATTGGCAATTCCAGGGCTGATCCAAATGATTCTAGTGAAGGTGTGTGGAGTTTAAAGGGATAGTGCATTTTTTTTAAATGTTAATCTGTATGGGTTTCCTTCTAAAAGTTACGTGTGTTGACATCGGCTTACCTCTGACAGTCTCAGCTGATCCCGGTTCGGCTCGCTTTCTGGAGCCCACGTAAGTAGGTCCGGTAACTTTCCTGGAACATGAAATAAAGCTTGTTTTTCTTCTCAAAACAAAACATTGTTAGAAAGGTGATATATTTGCGTCCGAAACAGTCCACGAAACATCCAGCAGCGTATTTCGCATTCGCGTATTGTCTCTCTCCACTCGTATCACTACGCCCATGTTAACTCTATCAGCCTGTTCACTTGTAAACTTCGGCGTAGACATCCGCTGAAGGTGAACAGGCTGACAGAGTTAACATGGGCGTAGTGATACGAGTGGAGAGAGACAATACGCGAATGCGAAATACGCTGCTGGATGTTTCGTGGACAACTGTTTCGGACGCAAATATATCACCTTTCTAACAATGTTTTGTTTTGAGAAGAAAAACAAGCTTTATTTCATGTTCCAGGGAAGTTACCTGACCTACTTACGTGAGCTCCAAAAAGCGAGCCGAACTGGGATCAGTTGAGACTGTCAGAGGTAAACCGGTGTCAACACACGTAACTTTTAGAAGGGAACTCATACAGATTAATTTTTTTTTTAAAAACCACACTATCCCTTTAAAAGCACAGTGGAGCACTTCCTGTGTTACCACATGACGTCACAAGATGTTTTCTTTGTTCTGTTTTCTGAGAGAAGAACTTAGCCTAAATATGCAGGGTTTGTGTGTTAAACATGTGTGAAACAAAACACAACTCCAGGTCTGTTTTTAATGAGGAACCAACATTATAACATAGATCAGGAAATAGTGTAATATGGGCCCTTTAAAGGAGAAATAATGTTTTTTTTTTTACAATCTGAGCCTTATTTCGGTAATAAAACAAGTTGTTTTACTCACCCATAGCACTTTGGTGTCATTTGGAGCACTTCCGGAGATGTTTTAGATTAGCGATATCCGTAACGTGAGTTCTCGGGGCAAATGTTTGTGGTCTCCAAACAACACAAACTTTAACACTTTTCAAATCATAGAAGCTCGATGTCTTAGTCTACGCTTTCGTTTGACTCAAAAGTGGCCTGTAATCTGAGATTTATCCATAGTTTCGAGTAGATGAGGATGCCAGTGCACATGTGCAGAGTCACAGTTTATTTCACTCTCAGCTCTCGGGACCCAAACATGAAACGCAAAGCTGTAAATTATGGATAAATCTGGGATTACAGGCCACTTTTGACTCAAATGAAAGTGTAGACTAAGACATTGAGCTTCTATGATTTGAAAAGTGCTAAAGTTTGTGTTATTTGGAGACCGCTCGGGGCATATATTATATGCTCCGAGAACTCGCGATACGGATATCGCTAATCTAAAACATCTCCGGAAGTGCTCCATATGACACCAAAGTGCTATGGCTGAGTAAAACAACTTGTTTTATTACTGAAATAAGGCTCAGATTGTAAAAAAGGTTAATTCTCCTTTAATGATGTATTAGGCAACACATTTAAACTGTGTCTCTGTGGTGACAAGCAGGTTGTAGAACCACCACCAGAAAGGTCACAGAGATTGCAAGAAAATTAAGTTAATAAATGTGTGTGCAGTTAAAACAATAATGCAATAAGACTGGATACAATAGCCAAAGGAGCAACATTTCAGTGGAAACAAGCAAGAAGAGGCCTTTCTCCAGCTCAAATAAGAATCAGGTTTTTTCATGCAATAAATACAAACAAAATGGAAAAAAAAAATAAAAAAATCCTGCTTTTATTTTAGTCTGTTTTTGGCTAAAAACGTACATGCTGTGTCTTTCACCTCTAGTTCGTGCCAGTTTTTAGCCGTGCTCGGTTGCTACTCCACCTGTGTGCGTGCGGGAGGTGGGTGCAGCGCTTCGGGACACCTGTACGGGACCTGTGGGTGGGGGTGAGGAGCAGGTGAGGCGGGGTTGTACTGGGTGAGCTCGTGATGACGGGGCGGACAGGTCTAATTAGAGATGTGAACGCAGAAGTCAGTCTCACCACAGCTGCCTCCTCTGTGTGCTGCCGTAGATGCAGAGGGGGAGGGGAGGGGAGGGGTGGAGGTGGGCGTGGGTGGGGGTGTAGGTGGTGGAGCAGGTGGTAGATGTATAGTGAAGGGGGAGTACATGTTACTGCTGACTCAGGCTAACAGATGATGGGAGCAGTTATTAGCTGAATAAGGGGATTCCCCATACAGAGCTGCCATTGCCTGAATACAGCACAATACTGCACCTGAACTCAGAGAGGAGACTTTGGGCTAAGTCAAGAGTCAAATTAGTCTTAATATTGGAATGTTTTAAGGTTTACTGTGTAGCTTTTCCGATATGTGGGTGTCTTCATGGTTACTGCTTTGCCTGAATGCCCCACATGGCATTAAACATATTTATTTTTCCGTTGTGGGTGTTTTTATTGATATTTTGCAGCTGGTGTTATCAACTTCTCCTGGCAGTGTGATGCTAACTGTACTCTCTGTCTGAAGCATAGACTTTATTAAAGGTCCCATGACATGGTACTTCTTGATGCTTTTATATGGCTCCTTAATGGTTCCCTAATACTGTAAATGAATCCTTCTTCAAAATCAACACTCAGTGCATGAGAAACAGAGATAAGATGAGAAAGAGTCATAAATATCTCTCTCAAACACTTTATTCTGGGTTGTTGCTTGAATGCAAATGAGGAGAAAAGAGCTGGCCTATAGTAGAGGGTGGGGGCGTGGCCAAACTCTCCGCTCTGAGCTCTCAGCTGATCCATTTCCGTGTTTTTGCACAGGGGGAGAGATTTTGAAGCGTTCCATTGAAAAATAAACACATTTCCACAGAAAATAAAATTAAACCACTGCTGTTCAAAGGTCCAGAGGCTCAGATAAAGGACTTCTGAGCCTAGAAACAATCGGACGTGCCTCCAGGCAAATAAAAAAACGCATTTCGCATTGCCTAGCGCATTCGCGGTCCAAACTCTCTGGGCGTGATTTACAGAGACGCTGAGTACAGACAGACGGGGGTGGAACTGCATTTGCATTTCTTTTTTCGATCTGACGTCAATAAGGTGCCTTGTTCAAAATCGCCCGTTTGAGCTCCGATTTTTTGTAACGCAGAAAAGGATCGCAAATGCTCAGTTTAGACATTTCACAACTTTTAACCATGGGGGGGGGGGGGGGCTAAACAGGGTAGGGGAGCTCACATTAACGTTCAAAAACCTCAGAAAGTGAAAATTTCATGCCATGGGACCTTTAAAAAGTAGATTACGTGAGTGTGACGTCACCCATAGTGTTCGGCGCTATGCTAAGATAAGATAAGATAAGACTTTATTGATCTCACATAGGAGAAATTTACTTGCTACAGTAGCTCCAGGCAGAGACAGTTTGAACAAGAAAGAAAGTGCATGCGGGCAAGAATAAAATAAAATAAGTAATAATAAAATAAGTAATAATAATAAAACAGTAATTAGGAGAGTATGGAAAAAATATTGCATGAATATTGTCTGATGGCGGTGGGGATGAAGGATCTGCTGTAGCGCTCCTTCTTAGACTGGGGGTGCCTCAGTCGTCTGCTGAAGGAGCTGCTCAGCCCTTCTACAGTCCGGTGCAGAGTGTGGGAGGTGTCATCCATGATGGACGTGAATTTGGCCAGCACCCTCCTCTCAGCCACCTCCTCTACAGAGTCCAGAGGACAGCCCAGGACAGAGCTGGCCCTCCTGACCAGCTTATTAAGTCGTTTTCTGTCCCGCTCTGTGCTGCTCGGGGCCCAGCAGACGACAGCGTAGAGGAGAGCAGAGGCCACCATAGAGTCATAAAAAGTCTTGAGCAGAGGCCTGCACACTCCAAAGGACCTCAGTCTCCTCAGGAGGTGGAGGCGACTTTGGCCCTTCTTGTGCAGGGCGTCGGTGATGTGGGACGGTTATACTATTAGGAATAGGATTTTTTTGATGGACAAAATAGCGAAATATAAACACCAGGGTCATGTAAAGCAGGTTTTTAAGACCAAAATGACGAAGCTCATAGCAATGAGGTGGGTTAAGTGTCTTGCTCAAGCATGAAGAATCCCTCAGTCATCCAGGTAGAATCCATGATAAAAGGAGAAATTCAATTTGTCAACTGGACAAAGTTTGTTAGGTCGAAAACGTTTCACCGCTCATCCGAGAGGCTTTGTCAGTTCTGGTTCGAGTGCCCAAGTACACAACGACAGCATTCATCTGTGGGAGCTGGAATCACACCACCAACCTGTGGGTTAGTGGATCTGACCGCTCAACCAATGATGGCACCAATTTAATGAGGTTTTCCGAGTTGGATTTCCAGAGTTTATAATTTGTAAATTTTTTCACATTGTTCCTTCAGAATTTCTATAATTATGTCAACTTGAATAACCATTCCTTGCACAATCGATTAATTCTGACACTCCACTTTTCAGCCCAGCCATAATAAAATAACACTATACTTTTCTAGTGTCAAATAAAGTAATTACAGCTTATACTGGCATCTCCTGTATATAGTCTGCTCCATTCAGACAGTATTGTGTTGCAGTATTTAGTCTGATCCCTGCCACCCCGCACTGTGCCATTCCCACACACTTCCACATCTGAGAAGTCTGCTCCTCCGAAATCACCACAGCCCCGATCAGCCCGTCGACCGCCCTCTACACTGTCCAGGCCCGCTATCACTCTGAGCTCAGCATCCTCCGGGACGTGATGATGACATCACCAACGTGCGCCAGGAAACTGATAATGTGATGCAAGAGGGTGAGGGGGTGAAAGAGACAGAGAGGAGGAGGCTGTCTGGTTTCTTTGGTTTATTTTGGTCTGTCAGGCTCCAAGTAGATTTTGGAGGAAAACGTTATCATGAATTATAAATATATATTTTTTTAATTTCTTTGTGTGGGTTTATAGCAGCCGTGGGGCGGACTGGCTAAACTGTGCCAATGACATTCACTCCAAAACAATATCATTTGTTTATACATCATTTGTGTACACATGAGAGCATTCATTTTGGATCCAAACAGCATTGAAATTGATTCATTGAATGATTCTGAAGCCAAGCCTTAACCCCAGAAGTTTCAGTAGGGCTGCAATATATCCAAATCTCTTGATAAGATATTTTCTCGATATTCCACTCACTTCTTATATGCATTGCAATATGACAAAACTTTGGTTCTGTCATAATTAGCTATTTCGTCATGTAGTCTGCACTGAAACAGAGTCACACTGCACTGGTCTGTTTCCTCAGTTTTTTATACACAGGGCTCTCAACTTTTGAGCGGAGTCGTGCGTGAGACTGCGTAATTTCCGAGGAGCAGGGGGGGGGATTGTCTCTCTCAATGCGTGAGACTTGAGAGCCCTGCTGTAAATGTTTGTCTAAAGAGCAAACTTTAACTACAAAGCAACTGAGAGTTATATAAATGAAGTTATTACCTGATGGTTCTCAGTTTGTTTTATCATCACCGCAGTGTGCGCTTAGCAGCTGAAACTACACTCTACAGTCTGCCCAACAACAGAACAATCTATTTTCTGATTGGCTGATTTGGCTAGGGAGCGGGACGGGGAGGAGGGGGAGAGTTTTTTTCGCTGAAAACGTGCGGTGCCTGCATAAACTGAGCCACACAGACCGATTTTCTGGGCACAAAAAAAAAAAAAAAATCAGCGTGAGAAATGCCATGTGTGGCGTGTGAGTCGAATTGCGTGTGTCACACTCTCAATGCGTGAGACTTGAGAGCCCTGTTTATACATATTGTGACAGCCCATGATATTTTGGTTATTGTTACATGTCTAATAGTCAATGTATAATCAGTACTTCAAAAACAAATGTGCCCAAATATTCATTTTGAAAGTTACACTTTGAGAGGGCCATCTTCACAAAGGTGGTCTGGGATCACCATTCTCTGTCTTTTAACCACTGAGCCTCAGGCCCCAGCAGATCTCACTGACTCCTGCGGTGATCCTTGTGGTACTTGGGTTTTCAGCTTCAAGTAACTGACAAAAAAGCCCACTTCATGTGAGACCTGAGTCTTATTAACATCTCTACAATGTTAAAGATCCCATGACATGGTACTTCTTGATGCTTTTATATGGCTCCTTAATGGTTCCCTAATACTGTAAATGAATCCTTCTTCAAAATCAACACTCAGTGCATGAGAAACAGAGATAAGATGAGAAAGAGTCATAAATGTCACTCTGGAACACTCCATTATGGGCGTTGTTGCTTGAATGCAAATGAGGAGGACAGAGGTGGCCTATAGTAGGGGGTGGGGGCGTGGCCAAGCTCTCCGCTCCGCTCTGTGACCCACTTCCGTGTTTTTGCACGGGGGGAGAGATGAGAAGCATTCCATTGAAAAATAAACACATTTACACAGAAAATCAAATTAAACCACTGCTGTTTCAGATATCCACAGGCTCAGATAAAGGACTTCCGAGCCTAGAAACACTCGCAAGTTCCTCCAGGCAAATAAAAAAATGTATTTCGCATTACGTAGCTCCTCCGCAGTCCAAACTTTCTAGGCGTGATTTACAGAGACGCTGAGTACAGACAGACGGGGGTGGAACTGCATTTGCATTTCTTTTTTCGATCTGACGTCAATAAGTTTCCTTGTTCAAAATCGCCCGTTTGAGCTCTGATTTTTTCTAACGCAGAAAAGGATCGCAAAAGCTCAGTTTAGACATTTCGCAACTTTTAACCATAGGGTGGGGGCCTAAACAGGGTAGGGGAGCTCACATTAACGTTCAAAAACCTCAGAAAGTGAAAATTTCATGGCATGGGTCCTTTAATCCTTGAACATGTCCATTACAAATCACAGGGGAAGGGCAAGTGCATTCATGTGAAGAGTATATCTTCTTAACAATCTCAAGACATAAACTTTGTGTGTGGCACTCTGTAATGCCGTATGTGGGACTATAGAACTGTTCACTACACACTGAATATAGACATTTTTTGTGCACAGAAAACAATTCAAATCTGAGAAATTAAACTTAGCTAAAAAAGACACTTTGTGGTTCAAATACAAACACAGCCTTCAGATTTATAAACTTATGTGACCATCATCCACACTGGCTGGAGAATGCTACGACTTTTAGACGTGTAGTGTGAAGGAGTGAGACATCTGTAGGACCAGTATCACACTGTTTCTGATGGTTTAAGAGTGAGGTAAAAGCTGTAAATATGTGTACATTATTGCACAATCATTTAGGGAACAAAAAATCTGTGTTTTTTAGCTTTTTTGTTTTGTATGTGAACTGTGTCAGACTTGGATCTTCAACTCTCTGATTGCAGACTGACAGAACACTTTGATATTATGGTTTCTAGTGCTCCTGTATCTGTCTATAAAATCCCTTCATATTGTGATTCTTGTGTTTAATTTTGTCAGTATTTAGGGACACAAACACATGCAGGTCAAGTGTTATTATTGCAGTCTGTGTTTACCATTGTGTTTTAGGTTCTGTAAAAAGTGTTTAGTAGAAGAATTAACGTTTTTTTACAATCTGAGCCTTATTTCGGTAATAAAACAAGTTGTTTTACTCACCCATAGCACTTTGGTGTCATATGGAGCACTTCCGGAGATGTTTTAGATTTGCGATATCCGTAAAGTGAGTTCTCGGGGCACATGTTTGCGGCCTCCAAATAACACAAACTTTTAGCACTTTTCAAATGATAGAAGCTCAATGTCTTAGTCTACGCTTTTGTTTGAGTCAAAAGTGGCCTGTAATCTGAGATTTATCCATAGTTTCAAGTTTCGAGGACGCCAGTGCACATGTGCGGAGTCACAGTTTATTTCTCTCTCAGCTCTCGGGACCCAAACATGAAACGCAAAGCTGTAAATTATGGATAAATCTCGGATTACAGGCCACTTTTGACTCAAACGGGCATATATTATATGCCCCGAGAACTCGCGTTACGGATATCGCAAATCTAAAACATCTCCGGAAGTGCTCCATATGACAGCAAAGTGCTATGGGTGAGTAAAACAACTTGTTTTATTACCAAAATAAGGCTCAGATTGTAAAAAACGTTCATTCTCCTTTAATGAAAATGAATTTAAGTTTGTTCCAACAAGACTTGCTCCTTCGGTAGCATATTTAGTGTCAAAGCGATTGAAAAAACTGAAGTAAAATTGTACTCAAGTCTGAATAACGTTACTTCATAATTACTCATGTAGAAGTACAAAGTAGTGGTCCAAGAAACTGCTCAAGTAAGAGTAAAATACTGTAAGAGTAACTTGAAGAGTAAGTGTCAGGAGATAAGATCTGATTTATAATTTGAATTTAATGTAATTGGAACAAAAACATTAAATAATGCACAGAATCTGATATTTTCAAAACGTTAGACTGAATGAGAAAAACAGAACATATGTCACCAAATATTACTCTTAATTCTAATATCCTCACTTTTCCCTTCACATGTGAGTCGCAGGTTGGCAGAATTTTCACACCAGATGCCCTTCCTGCACCATCCAACTGCACTGACATTACTAAAGTGAGCTGTGGGGATGTATTGTCTTCACTTTTTGACCGTGTTACGCTGTGGTCAGTCTAAGTATGTCTTTCCAGTAACAGACGTGCTCCTGTGCGCATCTGCAGCTGCTCACCAGGCTTTTTACATGGTGCTCTACTCACACCTACAGGGCACGACAGGAGCTGCGCGCTCAAATATGCTGATTTAGTCAAAGTGCAAAGCAGAAGTTTGATGGACTTAAGAATAGAGGCATTTGTAGTAGTAACAGTAGTTTGTGAACTGGCTGTAAAGATGGAGTCAAAATCCAAATCAAATCACAAACGCAGTATGGCTGTGATTTATTTTTCTGAATTTGCTGACTATGTTAAAATAAGCAGCAATCAGGAAACTCTCTTTCTACTTATACATTATTTACTCAGTCAGGGATGCTTTTTTTTCTTTCAACAGATGTCATTGCTCTGTCATTAAACAGGTCCATCTTACATTTATTCAACTACAGTGGTTTTATAGCTCAAAAATACCTAGAAAAACTGGCATTCTGGCTGTGAACGGTGTTGCCTCTCCTCAGATCTGACCTGTACCTTGATCTGGTTTTAGTCTCCATAGTGTGAAACATTGCAAACAAGGCAATAATATCTCCATGGAGAAAAGCTTTTGACAGACCTTCCACCAGAAAAGTTACACAATCAGTGACGGACTGGGCGGTCTGGCATTTGGGCACATACCAGAATGGCCGCGGCCTCAACAATGCCCACCGCGGCCCCGAAACCGCATTGCCTCGGCCCACCCGCTAGGGATTCGGTCGTTACGTGCCTCCATCGTCTTAAAAATTCCACCCTATTGCTGTAATTGAAAGGACCGGTTCGGTATTCATACCCCTTACAACTACATATATATTACAGTGACTGTGGCACCGTGATGACACCTGCACCAGATTGCACGCAATACACCTTGACAGATACACCTGTGACTGTCCGGTATGCGGTGAGGCGCCTGAAGACCTCCTCCATCTGGCCGCCCGGTGTCCTGTCGTGCGGCAGTTCTGGACCCGCCTGCTGGACCTTCTCGCTCGGAGGCTGGCGTTGAGGCTCCCACCGCCAGCAGCCCATGGAATCGATGACCCCGAGCTCTGGTTCTGCCTCTTCGGACCTATCCGGCAGCGACCTCGGGGGTCAGACGCCGCCATGGCCAACTGGGACGCCGCCTGCCTCGTCCTGTCCATGGCCAGGTATTCTATCTTCGTGGCACGGAACCACCACCTCCACGACGGCCACGCAGCAGGGCACTGGCCCCTCTTCACAGCGCTCCTTAGCGCCCACGTTCGCCATCTCCACTCCACAAGAGAAGCGGAGTTCCGCACCTTCACCCCAGACAATACACTTTTCTCCGTCTCCCAAACCGGTTCCCCTCAGTTGGACTTCTGACCCCTTCCCCCCTCCGCCCTTGCCCCCCTTGGCCCTTATACCCAGTGGTGTTTGTTCCCGTGCCCACATCCCCCGCTGTGTCTTCTGAGTACTTAGCGAATGTTATTGTGGTTTTGAGGATATGTAACTTAAATAATAAAAGATTTAAAAAAATGATGTGTTTAAGGTATTACATTATTTTATTTTTTTATTTCTTCCTACGATGTTAAAAATGTGCACAGTTTGAAATAAAACAAATATATCTGTATTTTGTATTTGTTTGCGACAACTGAAGTAAAGCACTGCCTTATGGGAAATTTCCCACGGCGCTACCACGATTTTACGATTATCCGAGTTGCTACCAAGAATTGACCAATCACAGCACTAGTTGCTACCAAGAATTGGTAGCGCTCGCATATGAAGTGGAAAACACTTTATACGGAAGACAATAGATCTAAATCTTTTCGAGGACGTTAGTACAACACAACATTTAATCACTTTCATGAGAAACATCACGGTGAAGATTGTGGTCAAGTTAGTCAAAGTAGAAGAGGAGACAGACGGACGGTCGGATACTTAGCATTATAGTTTAGTAAAATGAATTGAGGAGGAGGCACTAAACGACACAAGGGGGGAGCGATCGGGTTGCGGAGAAGAGCATTTATTAACGGCATGAAGGTTTTTTTAAATTATGACTGGGTTGAGCCTTGATTTCCATGATTTTAATGCAGTTGTTTAATGCATGGGGCTGACGTCTGCCGGTGTTACCTGATGTGCTTAGTGTGTGTAGCGCACTGTTTTGGTATTTTATTCTGCGCGGATCTGTGCTGGCATGTTGTGGTTGTGGACTAAAGTCACGATTGATGGGTTAATCAGAGCGTAATGTATGGTATTGCGCGTGCCCATAAATGCTTAATGTATAAATGTTTCATGTGTGGCGTTGTCAGACCTAAGACCCCTCCCATCCCGTCCCACGGTCTACGGGTACGGGGTCACTTTTTTCTCCCAGTCCGTCACTGTACACAATGCACCTTTAATGTGACATGGTTATAGAAAAGGGGGGTGTTTTACTTCTAGTGGGTATTAACTGTTAACACATAACATCTTTAACATCTTTACCATGTTACCGTTTACTGTTTTTAATATGCTATATTTGGTGAAAACAATGCATTAACTCCTCCTTCAGAGCGCTATCATGCACAATCAGCGTAAAACTCATTAATGAAACTACTGCACAGCGTACCAAGTTATTGTATGCAGTTTTGTGTCATGTTTTTGTACATTTATGGAGAATTGTCATGTGTGAGCATGGGTGACATAGGTTTGTGGACTTAGCATTGGACAAAAGATATCATAAGCTTATGCTTCTTTCTGTTCCCTTTTCATTCATATTTAACAAACAAACAAACAAACAAACAAACAAACAATATTTCTTTTCATACAAAATTGTAACACAAAGGGCCTTACAGTGGTCAAGGATTAGAAGATTGACCTTTATTGATCTCGCACAGGAGAAGTTGTTTCTATATTTGACACGGGGACCATCCCCATGATTTTGTTTTATTATTTAGGCCCTAAGCTGGAGGACTCCACCTATGGCGCATGTTTAGGTTGATGGGGGAAACCGGAGTGCCCGGAGGAAACCCACCCAGACACGGGGAGAACATGCAAACTCCACACAGAAAGGCCCGGGCAACCCGAACCTTCTTGCTGTGAAGCATGAGTGCTAGCCACTCAGCCACCGTGCTGCCAGGGAAAAAAAAAAAAAAAAGCAAACAGACAAACAAGCAGACGAACAAACAACAAACAGATATACAGTACAAGCAAACAAACAAAAGAACAAACAAAAGACAAGCAAACAGATGACGGAAGTCAATCAAAGGCCAAGCTAAACAGGTGAGTCTTGAGCCCACTCTTAAAAACATGAACGTTCTCTGCAGCCCTGAGCTCCTCCGGCAGTTCCATAGACGAGGGCCATAGTACTGAAAAGACACCTCTCCGTGAGTGTGTGTCCTGACTTTGGGAATGACCAGTAGTCTGCTGCCGGAGGAGCGCAGGGCCCGTGAAGGTTCGTAAGGGGAAAGCAGTTCTGAAAGATAAGAAGGCCCAAGACCATGAAGACATTTAAAAACCAGTAAAAGAACTTTAAAATCTATCCTGAAACTCACAGGGAGCCAATGCAGAGATTTTAAGACCGGTGTAATGTGGTCCCGCCCTCTGGTCCTAGTCAGGACACATCTATACAATTAAGTTATAATTGTATAGATGCAATTGTGTTGCATCTGTTATTTTTTGTTTTGCTTTGACGAATGAAATAAATAAATAAATTTAAAAAACTAAATCTTACTCTATGGCTACATAAATTACTCAGACATACATAGATTTTTTCGGTTTTGCATTTACATTAGGTATAGTGATTTTATATCTAGATTAGAATATTCACATTTATTTTATTTTATTCTGTATACGTTTAAAGCATAGACTGTATAAAGAAGTGGATTAAGAAGCTGTCACCCACAGCGTTGGGCTCCAAATGAAGCTCACGATGCTAGTGGTTAGAGGGGCAAATTTGGAGGCGATTTGCAGATTAGGAATAAGAATTCATTAATTAATAAAAACACCAGGGTCATGCAGAGCGGGTTAATACAAACATTTTAAGACCAAAATGATGAGGCTCACAGTAGCAGGTGCAGAGAGGGGCCACAATATTCCAATTTAAGTGAATGGGAGTCGGGGACAGAAGCCAGAAGCATCCCCATGCAGGGGATGCAGCCACAACAAGTTACAGGTCAGATCTATGGAGAGGTGAGGGTAAAGGTACCTTCAGAAAGAAAGGCATGTTTTGGAGTATTTTTTCTCAAAATCCATGAAGAAATGTACCCTCCACCAGAAAAGTTAAACAGCAGACTTGAAAATGAAAATGACCTTTTCAAATGTGATGGATGGAACGTTGTACACATTAGGCATATCTACTGGAACCACAAACTCACCCCTAAAAACATTCACCCATTCTGAAGTAAAAGAGAGCTCATAGACAGCTGATGAAATCTCTTATTTCATTTCACCCATCTGTCATTGTTCAAAGCAGGAGTCTGTGCCATGTTTAATTGAGTTTTAGATTTGCGCTGGCATCTCCATGTGGTTCATTTGAGCTGGTTGAGGGTGAAATTCCCCCTGGAGGACATGTCAGCTAAAGAGCACTGTGTTCCCCAACCCAAGCCAGATCTTTGCATGTGGTGAGCAGCTATTACAAGACAGTGAAGCTAATTTGATTTCACTCAAAAGATTTACCAGGTTTCCCCACTGGTGATCATGTTAACATTTAAACTTTTTATTTTATTTGACAAGGAAATTCTCTTTAAGATTTACTGGCGAGATTGTAAAAGTTTTTGTGGTAGAGGAAACCGGAGCTCAACAATACACATAACATGCCCGCCAGGAAAAGCGGTTAACTGACATAGTCCAGTTTAAAACGATTTATCAAAATGTGTCTAAACCATAAACTGTATATATAAATGGAGATAGCTAATCCGTTAGCCACCATGTTCCAACGAGGACGTGAGCAAGGGCACGCTTCTGCCTCCATCGACTCTGGCTCCGATTCGCTTTATATTGAAAAACCGTCATCTTTCTGTAACTGCTGCTGTCACTCGACATTTTCATCTTAAAATGTTTGTATTAACCCGCTCTACATGATCCTAGTGTTTTTATTTCGCTATTTTCTTCAAAAATCAAGATATGAACATTAGCAACAGCCCAATCAGACACCTTCTTTCCCCAAGATTGCTGCTAGCGTTAGCAACGGGTTTGATTGACAGCATTGCTAAGCTAAATCAGCGGTACAGGCAGCAAGGGGCATTACCTTCAACAGCCTTGCTCTGGATTGGTTCTTTGGTTGCAATAATACTGGTGCTTGGAATTCCAAATATGGTCAGATCTAAATTCACTTCTACAACTATTAGTCTCGATAAGCTTAATTTGACTCAAGCTGAACGCTATGGATGACATCACACTCCCTCAGTTCATTTCTTCATACATCTATGCAAACCCAGTACAGTGGTCCCTCGTTTATCGCGGGGGTTAGGTTCCAGAAATAACCCGTAATGAGTGAAATCCACGAAGTACATGTTTTTATAAAAAAATTTAAGGCTGTAAACGCCTTAAAACACTGGAATTAACGTTTCGTCACATTTCTCTCTCGTTTAAACACTCAAACTTTCATAGATTTTCAACAAAATGTATTAATAGTGAAGCGTGGGGGCTCCGGCGGGGCTCCCGGAGCGGAGACATGAGTCACTGGATCCGGACGCGACGCGCACCAACCCCTTGGAGAAGTGCGCGTGGTCAAATCCGTGACAGACCAGCACGACTGGCGCAAGGCCGGGGCTGTGAGCACGAGATCGAACCGTGGCGCCCGGACCATGCCTCTTCCTCAGGACCGCATCCTCGCAGCCCAAGCCACAAACCAAACACACACAAACTAATGCAAGAGCCGCACGAAACCAGCAAAGAGCCGCACGGGGTGATTTAATCCTGGTTTAGTCCAGGTCTAGACCTGGTCCAGTCCTGGTTTAGTCCAGGACCAGTCCAGGTTTAGACCTGGTTTAGACCTGGTCTAGACCTGGTTTAGTTCTGGTCTAGACCTGGTTTAGTCCACGTTTAGTCCTGGTCTAGTCCTGGTCTAGTCCTGGTTTAGTCCAGGACCAGTCCAGGTTTAGACCTGGTTTAGACCTGGTCTAGACCTGGTTTAGTCCAGGACCAGTCCAGGTTTAGACCTGGTTTAGACCTGGTTTAGTTCTGGTCTAGACCTGGTTTAGTCCATGTTTAGTTCTGGTCTAGTCCTGGTCTAGTCCTGGTTTAGTCCAGGACCAGTCCAGGTTTAGACCTGGTTTAGACCTGGTCTAGACCTGGTTTAGTCCAGGACCAGTCCAGGTTTAGACCTGGTTTAGACCTGGTTTAGTTCTGGTCTAGACCTGGTTTAGTCCATGTTTAGTTCTGGTCTAGTCCTGGTCTAGTCCTGGTTTAGTCCAGGACCAGTCCAGGTTTAGACTTGGTTTAGACCTGGTCTAGACCTGGTTTAGTCCTGGTCTAGTCTCCTGGTCTAGTCCCAGTCCCCCCCCACGTCCCCCATCTATCAATCGGCAAAGGTCTACAGTCTCTTAGCCAATCAGGATGCAGAACACAATGTTATACTATAATGTTACACTATTAAGAAAAAAAAAATCTGCGAGGCCGCGAACACTGAACCGCGATAGATCAAGGGACCACTGTATCTACAACTGAGGTGTCGTGGTTCGCCAATAACACATCTGGAGAAATCAATACTTATACATTAGGACAGTCCAATTTACAGTAAGCACAGACCAGGAGAAGCATTCAGCTGCACAAGGCAAGAAACACACAAAGACATGTAATGGAAATCGTTACAATAACCATTCATATAATAGTTTTTTTGTTTCTTTTCCTTAGGTATGGAAAAGTAATCCTTGATCAATGCTTGAAATAAACAAATCATCATCAAATATGAGCCATGTGTTTGGGCGTTCACTCACTTGTTTTAGATCAGCAGTGATGATAAACTGCAGTCCCACCACCACAGACTTTCTTTCATTGTTTTGGTGCTCTATGTTAAAGTGAAACCTACCAGAGCATCAGTGTGTTTATTTGTGTGGTGGAGACCACAGAACTAATGAGTAACGCAGTCCCTAGCATGTCTTAAAGTCAAATAATCAACACAAATGAGATGTTGCTTATCTATTTTTGCCAGCAGTGGGGTTAAATGTATAAGAGTCGTTAATATTAGCAATGATAGCGGCAAAGTTTTAGTGCCAATGTTAAATTATTAGAACATCTTGTGGCTCCAGTTTGAATATTTAGAGCACTTTGAGTTCTCCGTGAATGTAAACATTGTGACACGCCAACTCCACACCAAAAGGCCAAACCCGATCCAGTATCAAACCCAAAACGTTCTTGCTAGGAGGCAGGAGCGATAACTATGATTCCACCATGCTGTCTTAAAGCTGCACTAGGAAATTTTTCTTTTGGAGTGTTGCCACATGCTGGTCTCCATGGAGATGTTTTAACTTTGCCTGGAAGTTCCACTGTATTGTGTCTCTTGCGTGTATTCAGTTACAAGTGTTTTTTATTGCTTATCAATAAACTTAAAGAACATGACCTCTTAACCTTGTTGGCGTTGCCTCCTTGTATGGAGATAAAGCCATATTGTGGAACATTACAGGTAACACAACAGCATCTCCTTGGAGACTAACTGGTGGTGGACCCCCATCCAGAAAAGTTTGATTATGCATCTTTACACATTTGACATGCGATTTTGGCTAACGATGTAGTAGTCCAAACACTGGCACAACTGGAAATGCATACTGCCCTTGTACCCTTGGGCAAGACACTTTACCCATCTTGTTTGTATAAATCGCTTTGTTTACCATGTAGACATCTTTGTATTGATCTATTTTTGTATCAATCTATCTTTTTATCGATCGGTCTAGATCAGTCTTAAAAACGCCACCACCCCTCTCACCAGCAGTGACCCACACTCGTACATGAGGCTCTGGACCAGACCCTGCTGACAGTACAAACTGAGGGGTCCTGGTTCTGTTCTATCGGGATATTCGTTAGCAACAAGCAACAACATAAACACGTTGTGCACTCATACCATCTGAAAAGCCAGGAAACATTTGGAGATTTGATCTAATATTATGGAAGTTATGCAATAAATATAATAAAATGAAAATGGTTTTAGCTGCAGATGGGTGAAGGTCACTGGCTTAAAGGTCCCATGGCATGAAATTTTCACTTTCTGAGGTTTTTGAACGTTAATGTGAGCTCCCCTACCCTCTTAACCCATGGTTAAAAGTTGCGAAATGTCTAAACTGAGCATTTGCGATCCTTTTCTGCGTTACAAAAAATCAGAGCTCAAACGGGCGATTTTGAACAAGGCACCTTATTGACGTCAGATCGAAAAAAGAAATGCAAATGCAGTTCCACCCCCGTCTGTCTGTACTCAGCGTCTCTGTAAATCACGCCCAGAGAGTTTGGACTGCGGAGGAGCTACGCAATGCAAAAATGTATTTGCCTGGAGGAACTTGCGAGTGTTTCTAGGCTCGGAAGTCCTTTATCTGAGCCTGTGGATATCTAAAACAGCAGTGGTTTAATTTTATTTTCTGTGGAAATGTGTTTATTTTTTCAATGGAAGGCTTCTCATCTCTCCCCCCGTGCAAAAACACGGAAGTAGGTCACAGAGCGGAGCGGAGAGTTTGGCCACGCCCCCACCCCCTACTATAGGCCATCTCTGTCCTCCTCATTTGCATTCAAGCAACAACGCCCATAATGAAGTGTTCCAGAGTGACATTTATGACTCTTTCTCATCTTATCTCTGTTTCTCATGCACTGAGTGTTGATTTTGAAGAAGGATTCATTTACAGTATTAGGGAACCATTAAGGAGCCATATAAAAGCATCAAGAAGTACCATGTCATGGGACCTTTAAGTTCAATTCAATGTTAAAATTTTCTCAAATATATCTGAGACTAAAACTAAAACAGCTGATTTATATATTTTATTCCTGGATGGTTCAAAATCTGCAGCATTTAATTTAAAGAACACATATTATGCAAAGTTTTAACTATGCCTCATCAAATGCATATCTGGAGGTGTGTTTTTGCTTCATTTTTGCTTGTTTCGTTCATACATTAATCCAAATTAATCCAAATCCAAAGACAGACTTTATTCATCCCCATAGGGAAATTATTCCTCTGCATTTGACCCATCCTTCAGGAGCAGTGGGCAGCTCGTCTTTCAGGCGCCCGGGAACCCATCTCCATGATTTTATTGCTCGGCTTGGTCAGGACCTGAGCTGGAGGATTTTACCTGGAAAATGTTTTGAGTTGATGGGGGAAACCAGAGTGCCCGGAGGAAACCCATCCAGACAAGGGGAGAACATGCAAACTCCACACAGAAAGGCTCAGGCGACCCGGAGATCGAACCCAGACCATGCATGCAAACTCCACACCGAACACACACAGAAAGGCCTGGGCGACCCGGGGATCGAACCCGGAACCTTCTAGCTGTGAAGCATGAGTGCTAGCCACTCAGCCACCGTGCTCCGTGTCATGACCCCTCAAAAAAGCTCTTGTCGCATTTTGCCTGGATTGTTCCCTCACAGATAAAAAGCTAATGCTTAACATGAGTTTATTACAACAATCACAGTTGTATTTCGATTGAGTTATGCATGTTTGAATAATCCTAATTTTGAATAATCCTAATTCCTGTTTTCACCTGCCCCCTATCTCCGCCCACTTGCTGTACTTATATCTAATTACTCACATAATGCAGACACTAGGTCCATACAACAATAAAAAACAAAAATAAAATCAGCCTCTCAGTTTTGGTAGTCAGGAAGTCAGTGGGGCTGTTTCTATGTTCTAACTGTTTTAAATTCAAATTGCGTTTCAAAATGATCAAAATGTAAAATACCAAGCGTATCATATATCTTCTTCAACAATTCAATAAAAATAGTAAAATGACTAGAAGTAAAATGAGCTGCGATAAGTACCTAGTGTGAACATTCTGTACATATGCTAGCACTATGCCCTCACAGTGTGTAGTCTGCTAAAACTATCAAATCTGAAATCTGTAGTCTACATTTTTGGCTCCGACTCTGCTCCCTGTCAGAGTGAGGAATGCTTTTTGTCATGACCTGTCTTCTTCACTCCAACCACTGCTTTGTCTCCTTTAGTTCTGCTGCCTCCTCACTGTCCCCTGACCATAACAGGAATCCCACAGGCTCTTTATCGCTCCAAGAACACAGAACATAAATCTTTACGTTTTAGAAGTTAAAATTGTGTTTGCGATTTATCATACTAGATCATATGCGTTAGCAAACTAGCGTAACAGTCAAGCAGTGGCCACACTATTAAAGCTTTACGTGTTGCGTAAAATTAGAAGCCAGATTCAGATTTTGACCTATGTTATGGTGCTGTGGGAAGTATGCTTTATCGCAAAAATATCTCTTTTCAAAAGCACTGGAGCATATTTCAGAACAATGTTGGGGGGTTGCCAGTACAGAGGCCACGCCAGGCCAAAACGCAGTCAACCCATGCTCACATCTGATAAAGTAAAACAAAAAAATCGACTTTTATGAACTTTTAACCATGTTATAATGGCTTTCCCTCATCATTAGTTTACCCAGAATTGTATTTTGATTGTTCCATCTTTGCTGCATAGACCTGCACCTGAGGCATGAGTGTGACCTGCCCCCGTACCCCCCCCCCACACACACACACACACACAGCTCTCTTCATACGTTCAGATTTATAATTTTTTTTATTTAACTCTACTCTAATACTGAAATATTGAAAATGCATTTTAAAACTTAAAGGAAAAGTAACGTTTTTTACAATCTGAGCCTTATTTTGGTAATAAAACAAGTTGTTTTACTCACCCATAGCACTTTGGTGTCATATAGAGCACTTCCGGAGATGTTTTAGATTTGCGATCTCCATCATGTGAGTTCTCTGAGCTCTTATTTGCGGTCTCCAAATAACACAAACTTTAGCACTTTTCAAATCATAGTAGCCCGATGTATTAGCCTACGATTTCGTGTGGTCAAAAGTGGCCTGTAATCCGAGATTTAGCCATAGTTTCGAGTAGATGAGGACGCCAGTGCGCATGTGCGGACTGTGCTCTCAGCTCCCGGGACCTAAATATGAAACGCAAAGCTGTAAACTATGGATAAATCTCGGATTACAGGCCACTTTTGCTTCAAACGAAATCGTAGACTAAGACATCTTATGATTCTATGATTTGAAAAGTGCTAAAGTTTGTGTTATTTGGAGACCGCACGGGGCATATTACATGCTCGGGGAATATATTATATGCCCCGAGCTATGGCTAGAAGTCGCGCTAGGCTAACCGCGAATCTAAAACATCTCTGGAAATACTCCATATGACACCAGAGTGCTATGGGTGAGTAAAACAACTTGTTTTATTTCCGAAATAAGGCTCAAATTGTAAAAAACGTTACTTTTCCTTTAACAATAAACTTCTGTGATTTTAAACTCCATACACCGGGGGTGCCCAACCAGACGATTGTGGTCTACCAGTCGATCGCAGGCATAGTTTCAGTCGATCGCGTATGGCTACGTTCAGACTGCAAGGCTTAATGCTCAATTACGATTTTTTTGTGAAATCCGATTTTTTTGCGAGATCGTTCACATTTCCAATTAAATGCGACTTGTACGTGATCTCCAGCGTGAGTTTTAAATGCTCCAAAAGTGTCCCGTATGCACCTTGGAGGACACGACGAGGTCACGTGCAGCGAGCGTGCTCAATGTTTACGTAAGTCGCCTAAAGTTGCTGTCGCACCGGAGCCAGAACATGTACAGCTTATTTGTTTTAAAGGTCCCGTGGCATGAAATTTTCACTTTCTGAGGTTTTTGAACGTTAATGTGAGCTCCCCTACCCTGTTTAGGGCCCCCCCATGGTTAAAAGTTGCGAAATGTCTAAACTGAGCATTTGCGATCCTTTTCTGCGTTAGAAAAAATCAGAGCTCAAACGGGCGATTTTGAACAAGGAAACTTATTGACGTCAGATCGAAAAAAGAAATGCAAATGCAGTTCCACCCCCGTCTGTCTGTACTCAGCGTCTCTGTAAATCACGCCCAGAGAGTTTGGACTGCGGAGGAGCTACGCAATGCGAAATGCGTTTTTTTATTTGCCAGGAGGAACTTGCGAGTGTTTCTAGGCTCAGAAGTCCTTTATCTGAGCTTGTGGACATCTAAAACAGCAGTGGTTTAATTTTATTTTCTGTGGAAATGTGTTTATTTTTCAATGGAAGGCTTCTCAGCAAAAACACGGAAGTGGGTCACAGAGCGGAGCGGAGAGCTTGGCCATGCCCCCACCCCCTACTATAGGCCATCTCTGTCCTCCTCATTTGCATTCAAGCAACAACTCCCATAATGGACTGTTCCAGAGTGACATTTATGACTCTTTCTCATCTTATCTCTCTTTTGTTGATTTTGAAGAAGGATTTATTTACAGTATTAGGGAACCATTAAGGAGCCATATAAAAGCATCAAGAAGTACCATGTCATGGGATCTTTAAGGAGGAGACGGAGAAAGAGAAGGACAAGGTTTTTGGCCACAGCGTTTTGTGGGGCAGTGGCAGCAACATCTGCAGAAATGAACGTGTTGGTGCGGAGTCGCAGCCAAGAGTGGTGGGATTGCTACGTGCTTCGCCGCTTCACTAATACGGAGTTTATATAGTATTTTCGCATGACGAGAAGAACGTTTGTGTACTTTTGCGAGCGCCTACTTGTACCACTCTCGCTGGAGGAAACACGCCCAGGTCGGATGAATGCCACTTGACTGTTCAGACCACATATCTTGGGCAACGTTCACACTGCAGCCTGAAGTGACCCCTATGCAACTTTAAAAATAATCTCACTCCAAAAGCCCATATTTGCCATGTCTAACAGGTCATTCTTGGTACATCTCGGCACACCATCAACCTCAAAAGTAGATCGCGGTTAAAACAAGGTTGAGCGCCCCTGCCATACACCACAGTTCTAGAATTGGCAATCTCTATTGAACTAAAAGTAAAAGGAGCTGTTCACTTGAAAACTACAGCTACATGACATCACAAGTTGGAGCTTTGGAGATGTAGACAAACCAGTAATAAAGGATTACTCAAACGCACAAACAAAACAAAACAAAACAAACCTGCAGGTATGATTTTGAGGAGATAACAACAATGACAATGACCATAGAAAGCATATTTTTTTATTACAAAATGATTGCTGCATTTATAATATTACCACATGGTCTTAGTTTTGAAATAGATCAAGATCTTTCTACAATTCTTCAGGGAAAAGTCCAATTTTGCCCTTTTTTCCCCTTTTTTCAGCATCGATACTTGACTCCGGTTTAGAAACTAGCTTTAGTAAAGACCCGCTATCGATTCTTTTGACCACTCCCGACCACAGCCTATGAAACCTCTTACAAGCACCCCTGTTTTGTCTCTCGCACATCACTCCATCAGTGTTTTACAGAAACCACTGCTACAATGAATCATGGCTTAGCTGTATATTTATGCCAGTCTGACAGCTCAAGTAATGATCAATGCAGACCCAGTGTAATTATGTTACAAATGAGGAGTTAAGTGGCATCGCTTTTCCAAGGCCACACTTTATTTCTCCCAAATTGTTTGTTGAAAGTTTAGGGCTGGCAGTGACCACAGGCGTTTGCACATTAATTAAATGCATTTGCAGTCTAAACCAACTGTTATCAGCTCCTTTTCAACTGCTAGCGAAACTCGAGATTTTGGTTCTACACATTCTAGTTCTAAATGCGGGCTGTGTTCAGTGAAACTTCGCGCCCAAACCACAATCTGCCTAAAGCGTAAAAGAACATCGGCAGAATTGATCATTTTTTCCAGTTTTCTTCTGTAAGCTTTCATAACTCTCATAAACACAGTTGGTACTTTTAGACATGGGCTGTGGATGATTGAGGGCTGTATCATATTTCATTGTGATTACACGAGTTGATTATGTGCTCATTTAAAACAGCTCTGTCCAAACCGAAAAAGTGCTTCTGGACACCTTACCCATTGTCTCACATTTTGTAACTGAGCATTATAATGTATTTAGGTCAATACATATGGGGCCTTATGCAGAATTCACTATTGTGAGATTTTAGCCATGATAGAATATTGTTATCGCATCAAAAGCATAGTTGTGTTTTGTTTCATTCACACATGTTTGAGTAATCCTGCATTATTAGACTGTCTGCAGCTCCAAAGCTCAAACTGCTCTGTTGTGATGTAACATAGTGGTAGTTTTCAAGTTAATAGATACCGTTTACCTTTTGTTCAGTACAGAGTGGGCTCTCCAGGGCTGAGATGTTAATATGTTTTGGCTGCACTTTGATCTCAAAGACTCACTGTGACCAGCTCTGGCTCCCTCAGCTCCCTGGCATAGTGATTTTTACTGCCCACTGCTCCTGAAGGATGGGTCAAATGCAGAGAAATAATTTCCCTACGGGGATGAATAAAGTGTATATTCTTCTTCTTCTTCTTAACTCACGATTAATTGTTAATTAATCACACATTTTTGTCTCTTGAATCATCATATTAATATTCTTATCAACACAGAAAAATGGATAGGAGCTGCTTTGTGCAAATGTGTTTTATTGCAAAACCATAACAATTGTGAAACAACTTTGTGTTCGATGTTCCACTCTCATGTTCCACTTTCATGAAGTGCTCTACATCAGTGTGAGTGAAGTGCTTCTCTTGTGTCTTCATAAGAGTCAAAGTGACTGAAGTTCCCATTGTGGGTGAAATAATGTGCTGTGACCCCGAGGTAGTTCTCATTACTGACGGACGTATAGTCATCTCTGTTTGTTTGCCCCAAAGTCTGCTGTACTGGGGCGCACTCGCACTGGGACTTTTGGGCCGTGCCGTGTACGGGCGTGGTTGCCTGGGGGGGTTCTGTGGTCCACGTTCACACCTGCATGGCTGGGCCACGGCACTGTTTGTTTGCATGTAGCACTGTGGAGCTGCAGCTTTTGGCAGAGAGGGTGGGTCCAACGTTATGGGGTTCTATTGAGTGGTAGGACCATTGTGGGTTCTGCTGTGGTGCGCTCCTCTGTGGGCTTGTGGATGTGGAGGTTGCGGGGCTTCTGTCGATGTCCATGGTCCATGTCGGAGCTGGGCGCGGATTCGCTGTATGTTTTGGAGCGGACTTTGTTTCGTGTTTTCCTCGTCTGTGTGGCATTGTGCCGATGTGTGCAGGGTTTGCGTGGTAAAGTCGTACATGTGCCTCCTCCAACCAGGACTTAACTGTTTCATAGAAATTGTTTTCCTTCCTGTTTACAGCCAGCTCCTGTAGTTTTTCAAACATTAGTAGTGGCCACAGCTTATGAAAAAATTTGTTCACTAGGTCACAAAGAGCGTTAATCCTGTGATAAAAAAGTTAACAGTGTTAAAGTTGTCTTGGGTTAATTTGTTAATAGCACAATATTTTTGACAGCACTCAATCAGGCCAGTGTGGTTCTCTTTAAAGGGACAGTGTGTAAGATTTTTACCCGTTAATTACTGAAATTGAAGATACCCATTCAAAAATACAGTGTTTTCCAAGCCTTTTCACTTCCATCATGAAATCAAAGTATTCTTTTGGACTTAGATATAGTCACATAAAAGGGGGATCTTCCCCATGCAGAGGCAGCCATTTTGAATACGAGAGCCGCAGAAGGACATTTGGGCTCCGCTTTCGCCTTCGGCAAGGCTCGTGGTTTTGGGTAAACAACACAAGCATGCTGCCGGATCAGACTCGTAATGGATCTAACACGTTTTTTGGACTAAATTGTTTTACTGGATTTTATTCGCTGGATCCTTACGGCCAAATTGAGAGCAAGTTTATGGTGAAATACAGAGTTTGACCTGTGGAAAGCATTCTAAGGTAAGCTAACCTCGTTTTGTGCTTTTCCGTATAAAGTCCCCATGTGCTCGGGGACTGATTGTTTTGCAGGGAAATGAATTGCATAGTCAAAAAGAGGAGACTGTAAGGTTTCATTTGATGTGTAGAGTGTCATGGTACATGATCAGGAATGTGTGTTTTCATGAGAAAAGAAAAAAAAAAAAAACGGGACCGCGCGGCGCGCGGGTCCCTCGAGGTCTGCCATAGCTAAAACAGAAAGTGCAATAGCACCATCCACCTATGCGCCACGAATCCTACACACTGGGGCTTTAAAGAAGAATAAACTCTTCATAGAACCCATAGAAATAAGTCTTTTCAGGTGGAAGGTCTTTACAACATATCTACAAGTACGTAAACAAGGTATTCTATATTTATTCTTCTAAGCATGTGACCCATTATGCACTGCAGCAACTCAGTAGTGGGCTCTCAGTTACAGCGCAGAAATAGCCATTCTTTTTGTCCGACAGTTTGTTTACCTACTTTACATGTTTAGGCTACTTCACGTGATGGTGTAGTGATGTGCCTTGTATTTTGCAGGGGAAGCTGTTGTCTGGATTCCACTGCTGGATTGGAGAGGCCATAGAGATCATTTTCAAAGTCAGAGATCTGTAAAGTCCAAGAAGCCTGAGTTATGGTGGGAGAGTGTGCACCTTATCACACACACGACATGCAGTTATGGAGAAGGTGGAGAAGGTATCGGACAGTAGGGGACGTAAGCTTCACATCATAGTATAGCAGCCTGCAAGACACATCATCATGTGTTGCTTCTGGGGAACACTACAGGAAGTAGCCAAAACATGTAAAGCAGGTAAATAAACTCTCCTGTCTGACAAAAGAATCCCTATTTGTAAGTTTAAAACCTTTACAAAAGAGTTAATAGTGCAGATTTGAAGTCTCAGTACCTAGCTAGCTCTGGGATTACTTTATTTTGGATGAGTGATGGAAGAACATCTGGAAGAAGGGAGGGAGTCACAGGGAGACCTTCACAACTGACACCACCACCATTTTATTTTGAGGTGAGAATTGTAACCACAAAATAATGGACGATCTCTTCAGCGATTGCATTTTGAATTCTACGCAGCCACTTATACTGAAATAAAGCTCAATTTTTTTATATATTTTTTTCCTGAAAGTGTAATCCTATACTTTTGGCTACTTAAAATCCTATCCACTCTCCAATCTTACCTTTCTGGCGCTGGACTGTGCCAACCCCAGAGCGATGGCAATGAGCGAGACCAGGGCATTGAACTACCCACCGCTCCCTACCCCGCATTACAATAGAAAAGAAATCAACAAAAAATACTGTGATGATGAAAAATGGATTTATGCGGTGAATGAATTCCATATGCAGCTTTCCGCTGGATCTACAGTACCAGACCTGTATCGGATTCCCCAGTGGAAACCCAGATCTTGCAACATCAGAGCGGAGGAGAGGACTGACCACAAATCACCGCTACGTTCTCTCTATCCTGTGTTCACATTTGTATAGATTGCATTTTGCTCTGAATTTGCATGTAATCCCCAAATATGTGCAAAGATGACAGATCTTTGACAATCTAAAGAATAGTGCCTGATCGTGTTCTAGTTATTTGAATGAAATGGCCCTTACGTAAGCAGTTATTTGATATTAGCATGCTACATCACTTAGCATTTTGTTTTGGGGGGAACATCTTGAAGTTGTTATCCTTCACAATATTATTATTTGTTTGTTCATTGATACTTTGCAGCGACATCATGCTGGGGGGTGTTTACATTCAAACCAGTCGAATCACTTTTTTAAAAAGCTGTGAAAATATTGGACAAGAAACCATCCTCAGTTCACCACTGCACAATTTTAGACAAGTACAACTTGCTTAGTTTTAATCATTTTGTTCATTTCAAATATGAATGTTTTATATATAAAGTTTTGCATTGGCTTGCTCCTCCTCCGTTACAGGATTTTATGAAAACAAAGACTCTCAGTGGGACGGGAACTATGGCCACAGCCCGGTGGAGCCGTGAGGTCCCGCGCAGACCCTGATGGAGCCGTGAGGTCCCGCGCAGACCCTGGTGGAGCCGTGAGGTCCCACGCAGACCCTGGTGGAGCCGTGAGGTCCCGCGCAGACCCTCGTGGAGCCGTGAGGCCCAACACAGACCCTCGTGGAGCCGTGAGGCCCAACACAGACCCTTGTGGAGCCGTGAGGTCCCGCACAGACCCTGTGGAGCCGTGAGGTCCCACGCAGACCCCAGGGGAACCGTGAGGTCCCACACAGATCCTGGTGGAGCCGTGAGGTCCCACACAGACCCCAGGGGAACCGTGAGGTCCCACGCAGATCCTGGTGGAGCCGTGAGGTCCCACACAGACCCCAGGGGAACCGTGAGGTCCCGCACAGACCCTGGTGGAGCCGGGAGGTCCTGCACAAACCCTGGTGGAGCCGTGAGGTCCCGCACAGACCCTGGTGGAGCCGTGAGGTCCCGCACAGACCCTGGTGGAGCCGTGAGGTCCCGCACAGACCCCGGTGGAGCCGGGAGGTCCCGCACAGACCCTGGGGGAACCGTGAGGTCCCGGACAGACCCCGGGGGAACTGTGAGGTCCCACACAGACTCTCTACATTCAGACAAAGTGTGCTCTGAGGTAGTTCTGGAACTCTCACCCATTATCAATAAGAGAGACTCCAACATTGGACACTTTTAAATCATATTTGAACCAGCGGCTAAAGGAAAACCAGACTTGTGGACACTTTTAATGTTTAACTGCTGCTACTGACACTTGTCATTGTTTTTGTTGTTTTTGCTGTGGTGTCACCGGCCGAGGTACTACAGACGGAAATTAGCATTTTTGCTATAATCTGGTGTATTTACACTGCAATGTTGTAGATGTTCATTAACATTCACTGTCCTTATTAAATAAAGAATAAATGAATTAAATATATGTATCTGTTGGCAGAATGTTTAGCAGTTACCGTTGTGACAAAATGTGCATGTTAGCAAACACTGAGAAAAAATTACAAAATGGATTTAAACAGCAGATTTTCAGGAACTTGTGAAGAATACGAGCGTTGATTGTCCTGTTTAGGTGATTTTCAACAAAAAAAGGTATGAGTGACTAACTGAAAAACTGAAAAAGTGTGAGAGACTTGTTTAAGCCCACAAACCATCTCATCTGCTATAGTTCCAAATAAGTCATCTCTTTCTGGTCAGACTGTGTTAAAAGCTCAGATTAAAGTCAAATCGAGCTTCTAACAGAGCAGTGCTTCAGTTGATGACATTAGCTGCAAAGTGTCAATAGGATGTCATATGAAAATGAAATATGTGATCACTGTGTGCTATGTATTTGAATTTTATTTATTTATTTGTTGTTGTCCTAACTGGAAGGTCTGTAGTTTGAATCGCAACTGAGCAAAAAAAACAAAACAAAACTGTGTGTCATATATTTTACTAGTATATTTACTAGTTGTGTGGCTAATTACACTGTGTTGTCGGCATGGTGTCATACAGTGGTTAGCTCTTAAGCCACAGAGCCAGAAGGTGCCAGAAATTTCAATTCTTGGATCACATGAGGCCTTTTTGGGTGGAGTTTACTTTATTGATCCACAAGGGAAATTACTTGGACACAGTAGCTCACACATCACATATTACAGTTCTCCTTGTTTGTCTGTGTTCAGGTTACCACGACAACTACTACTAAGCTAAACTAAAAGGTCAAAGGTAGCTGCTAACTTGAAAACTACGGCTTCATGACATCACAAGAGCAATTTGAATGAAACAAACATGTGTGAATGAAATAAACCACAACTCTGGCTATGATTTTGAGCAAGGTAAGACGTTTTAACATGGCTAAAAGCTCACAAGAGCCAATTTGCGTAATATAGGACCTTTTTAGTTTTGCTGTAGTAGCCATGAGCCATGCTGCAAGACACAACTGAAGCCAAAAAACGGTGACGAGAATGGAAAAAGTAAGTCCAATCAGATAGGACCGGCTCCAGTTTTCTCTCTCCACCATTGAAGAGCTACATTTTTCAAAGCGCTGACCAGTTTACACAAATACAGAACAGAGGAGGGGAGCTGCGTACTGTAAGGTAAGAACCCAGTAATAATAGGAGAAAAGAGTTGACTGTCGCGTAGATGGTTAAGAAGTCACCCACCAACCGGAGGGTTCCAGTAAGAGGTTAACCATAATTACAAGTATAGCTACGGGACTTTCTATAACAAATATTAGGCAACGTGGGGAATAACATGAGAAACAGTCATATTTCATTGAGCAGATACCATCTAAGTCTGGATGAAGTAGCGTCTGGTCTGGAGTCACAAGAAAAGGTGAGGTTTTGAACCACATGGACTAAACCTTTGGAGACTACAGCCAAGTCCATGTGATCTTATGTGAAATTCAAGATACAAACCTTAAAAATTGGATACAGATTTAAGATAGATTTACTTCATTCATACAATATTCAAACGTGCTTCTTTTTCTGTTTAATATACAGATCTGACTCAGATCTGGAGATCCTGGAGGCGTCCGGAACAGATGCCCAAGACACCTCAGCTGGCTTCTCTCGATGTGGAGGAGCAGTGGCTCTACTCCGAGCTCCTCTCGTGTGACTGAGCTCCTCAGCCTATCTCTAAGGGTACGCCCAGCCAGTCTGCGGAGGAAGCTCTTTTCGGCCGCTTGTATCCGCGATCTCGTCCTTTCGGTCATTACCCAGAGCTCTTGATCATAGGTGAGTGTAGGAACATAGATTGACCGGTAAATCGGGAGCTTTGCCAACGTTGCTTTAGCAACCGCATCACTGCCAAGGCTGCACCGATCCACCTGTCAATCTCACGCTTCATCCTCCCCTCACTTGAGGCAGGGACTCTCCACCCACCCGGATGGGATCTGGGGTTCTTTGCTAAGGGCTGTTCGGTCTCTCTATGAACGGAGCAGGAGCTGTGTTCGCATTGCCGGTAGTAAATCGGACCTGTTCCGGTGCATGTTGGACTCCGTCAGCGCTGCCCTTTGTCACCGGTTCTGTTCATTATGGACAGAATTTCTAGGTGCAGTCAGGGGCCGGAGGGGGTCCGGTTTGGGGACTGCAAGATCTCATCTCTGCTGTTTGCAGATGATGTTGTCCTGATGGCTTCATCGAACCGGGACCTCCAACGTGCACTGGGGCTGAGTGAAGCGGCTGGGATGAGGATCAGCTCCTCGAAATCCGAGGCCATGGTTCTTGACCAGAAAAAGGCGTCTTGCCCTCTTGGGTGGGTGGGGAGTCCTTGAATAATACTCTTTTGAAGTAATGTTACTCTTACTTGAGTTCCACTATTCCAGAGTCTTTGTAAAGTTTTACCTAAGCATGTGGGGTTGGCTGGCCAACTGCGACTTAATTTACGTATGGCAGGTCTATTGTGGCCCAGGGGTCAGTTCAGGCCAACCAAATGATCTATCCAGCCCATGGGCCATCATCCAAATATTCAAATATTTTCCCTTAGTAATACCTTTCCTCTGTGTTAGTACTCGTTTAGTCCCGATTTGTTTAAAGGTCCTATATTATGCCTCAAAAACACACATGGAGTTGTGTTTTGTTTCATTCACACATGTTTAAATAATCATTTGTTAATAGTCTGTCTACAGCCCCAAAGCTCAAAATGCTCTGTTCCATCTTGTGACATCATGAAGTGTTAGTTATCAACTTAACAGCAACTTTTTACCTTTTGTTTATAGAGACTGACAATTCCATGGCTGAAATTATCCAAATGATTCTAGTGAGGGTGTGTGGAGTTTAAAAACACAGTGGAGCACTTCCTGTGTTAGCACATGACATCACCAGGTGCACCAGAGTGTTTTCTGTATGAGAGAAGAACTCAGCCTAAATACGCAGGAGTTGTGTGTTAAATGTGTAACGTGAAACGTGAAACAAAACACAACTCCAGGTCTGTTTGTGATGAGGAAACAATATTAGAACAGATCTTAAAACAGCCTTATCTGGGCCCTTTAAAGGGATATGCCACCCCCAGGTCAAACTTGGGCATCTCCCCACAGTCCAGAGACTAAAATAAGTGGTGGAAAGCGTTTTTCTGGTGACCCAGCCATTGTCCAGGTCTGTCAGCACTGACCGCCGCGGTATCTGCAGCTACTCCGCGTTAGACTGGAGTCTAACGTCGCCAGAGAAAGATTTCGGCCAAAAGGAATTAATTTGCTCGATGCGTTTCCCAATTACTTTCTGTGTAGTGCGCATTCACATCGAGTGCAAATAAATGAGCAAATCAACACGGAGAGCTTGCCTTGGTCATTTTGGGTGGGAACTATTTTTCAGTGCGGAAAAACACAGCCGAAGCACACACCACGCTGCTTAACAGGGGAACTGCCTTCCTGGTGCGCACCAGGAATGCAGTTCCCCTGTTACGCAGCGTGGTGTGTGCTTCGGCTGTGTTTTTCCGCACTGAAAAATAGTTCCCACCCAAAATGACCAAGTCAAGCTCTCCGTGTTGATTTGCACATTTATTTGCACTCGATATGAATGCGCACTACACAGAAAGCAATTGGGAAAAGCATCGAGCAAATTAATTCCTTTTGGACGAAATCTTTCTCTGGCGACGTTAGACTCCAGTCTAACGCGGAGTAGCTGCAGATACCGCGGCGGTCAGTGCTGACAGACCTGGATAATGGCTGGGTCACCAGAAAAACGCTTTCCACCACTTATTTCAGTCTCTGGACTGTGGGGAGATGCCCAAGTTTGACCTGGGGGTGGCATATCCCTTTAAATACCCCTGATGTATGACTTTCTAACGTCACCAAACTCCTAACATAACACTGTGCCAGAGTCGCCCTAACATTGTACTTCTTTACTGCAGTTCTTTTGTGATCAGAGCGCTGCGATTCGGGCCCCTCTGTACCGTGGCTGCTGTCATGTGTTTCCACTTTAACTGTGATTGTATTCATCTTCATTATTCATTCAATCAGGCCCAAAGCAGTGGCCAACACTTGCACCAAATGCCTTCCATGTGTGTGTAACTGCCCCTGCACAGCTATTTAACACCAGTGAAGTCATTAGCACGTGGCCGCACTTATCACATGTAACACAGCCACACACTCCACTAATATGCAAGTGCATTTGACCCATTTTTGGAGTGTCCACTGTATAACTGTTCATGCATTACACTGATTGACATTCATTTTCTATAGACTGATCTATAGTCATTATTTAACCTAAACTCTAACCTATTTTAACCCATATTTAAAGGTGCATTGTGTAACTTTTCTGGTGGAGGGCCTGCTCCGTAGGAACAAGCAGGAGATGCCACCAGGCCAATTTCCTAGTGACAACACTCACAGTAAGTAAGTTTTAAAGGTATTTTTGAGCAATAAAAACAGCCATAATTGAATAAATGCATCTTATATAAGTTTAATATCATAAGATAAGATAAGATAAGACTTTATTGATCTCACACAGGAGAAATTTACTTGCCACAGTAGCTCCAGGACAGTTTGAACAAGAAAGAAAAGTGCATGCAGGCAAGAATGGAATAAGGATAATGGAATAAGTAATAATAAAAATAGTAATAGTAGTATTGTGGAACTTTACAGCCAAAGCATCTCCATGGCAGACCTCAACCTGAAAAGTTACTCAGTGCACCTTAAAGAAGACACCTGTGGATCATTATGCTATGATTTGGACATTTTTACTGATAACTGACAACGTAATAAAAGAAACAAGTCCACTGACTTCCGTGTTAGAAACCTGCAGTGCCCAATGGGAGCTGACCTTTCTGTTGAATGATTAAAGACATGCACGAACATGCACGAATCACTCCAAATACAACTCTGGGTAAGGAAAATAACTAGATTAACATGATTAACAGCTCTGAAAAGTCGATTTAGCTTCTTCTAGCTGCTTTAAACCATGTTGGTTTTCTTGCAGAGTTGATCTGCTGTTGTGTCTCTGAGCAACACGCCCCCACTGTCCTCTCAGGTCATAGCTGAGGTCATAGCTGCAAGCCGCTTGTATCGGGAAGAGCATCCAGCATTAAATAATACAGTACATTTAGAAATTGTATAACATAATATAATATGCGTGAAAAGTCCCTCAGTCGTCCAGGTAGAATCCATGATAAAAGGAGAAATTCAATTTGTCAACTGGACAAAGTTTGTTTGGTCGAAAACGTTTCGCCGCTCATCCGAGAGGCTTCGTCAGCTCTAATTAGAGTGCTGGTTACGAATTCGTAATACAAAAGAGACAGATTAGTTGAGATAGTTTCAGAGCTATTTCAGTGTAGTGAGCTCCTCCCTGCAGCTAGATATAAACAGGGTCTAACCAGCACTAGAACCAGAACTGACGAAGCCTCTCGGATGAGCGGCAAAACGTTTTCGACCAAACAAACTTTGTCCAGTTGACAAATTAAATTTCTCCTTTTATTATAATATAATATATAAATAATTTTGGGGCATGATAGCAGAAGTAGGAGTACATATAACTGTGTCCACAAATATAATTTCAATCATTCTGAAGTTGTGAATCAGTATTTCAATTTTCAGCGAAAAGCAAGACTACGAACCAAAACAATGTCAATACTAAGGCAATGGCTCCACCTGCTGGACAACAGGGAGCACTGCACTGAGTCCTACTATCAAATTCTTAAGTAATTTATGTAATCACTGATTTAATTAATTATTAATTTACTCTCTGACCTTTTGAGTAAAAAGCATTTAGTACAGCAACAAAAAGAAATATAGAAAAAGATGCACATGTTAATATAGAACCAATACTGTATATGGACACATTACATGCATTTTTGTTTTAGTCAGAAATGTGAATTAATATATTCCTGTTGAATTATAAATCAAAATGCTCTTACTTCATCAGCTCTTATCAGACTTCTGCTCACCCTGCAATAACTTCACTTATATTTCTGCAACAATACTTACATACATGAATTAAAGGAAAAGTAAAAATTTTTTACAATCTGAGCCTTCTTTCGGCAATAAAACAAGTAGTTTTACTCACCCATAGCAGTTTGGTGTCATTTTGAGCAGTTTCGTAGAAGTTATGTTGTAGCGTATCCGTTAACTTGAGTGCTCGGGGCATTATTTTGCGGTCTCCAAATAACACAAACTTTAGCACTTTTCAAATCATAGAAGCCCGATATCTTAATCTACGATTTTGTTTGAAGCAAAAGTGGCCTGTAATCCGAGATTTAGCCATAGTTTCGAGTAGATGAGGAGGCCAGTGTGTGTGCTCTCAGCTCCCGGGACCCAAACATGAAACGCAAAGCTGTAAACTATGGATGAATCTCGGATTACAGGCCACTTTTGCTTCAAACACAATCGTAGACTAAGATATCGGGCTTCTATGATTTGAAAAGTGCTAAAGTTTGTGCTATTTGGAGCCCGCACGGGGCATATTACATGCTTGGGGAATATATTATATGCCCCGAGCTATGGCTAGAAGTTGCGCTAGGCTAACCGCAAATCTAAAACATCTCTGGAAGTACTCCATATGACACCAAAGTGCTATGGGTGAGTAAAACAACTTGTTTTATTACCGAAATAAGGCTCAAATTGTCAAAAAAACAAACAAAAAAAAAACGTTACTTTTCCTTTAATGATTTACATTTTCTTCCAAAATCTGATGATTTCTCCATAATAGTTGGAGCTGCAGAAGCACACATGAGGAAACGTCCCAAGCACTCAGGTGAAAGTGGGCCTAACGTGAGCCTATGCCCTTGGGCCTATGCTAATCCTGCTAACTGAAAGTCATTCACAGTTGAATTCACACCTTTGTGGCTAATACACATATAAGTAACTCTCATCTCTCATCCCTGTCCTGCCAAGTGTTTACTGGCCACTTTAGCCTCTTTTTCCAATTAAAGCTTTTTAAAGAACGCATATTGTGCTTATATCTGCTATATAATTTAATCTACGACATCTGATCTGATCTAATCATTATGTTATAATTTGGACATTTTAAATCTCCATATTCATCTAAAATGACTTAATACAAGAAACAAGTCCGCTGACTTCTACGTTAGAAAACTGCAAAGAGTCGGCATCACTTACTGCATGCACATGGTAGGATCGGATTGGATTTCCCCAAATCCGATCCCGTTACTCTGCAGGTGGTCTGTCCTTAGATCCGAGTGCAGATGATTTTTTTTTTTTTTTTTATCTTTTATTATTAAAGTTACATGTTTCAAAACCACAATAACATTCACAAAGCACTCAGAAGGCACATTGTGGGCACGGGAACAAACACCACCGGGTGCAAAGGCTAAGGGACATGAAGGTACCCGGGGGAAATACAAGGAAGGCCGAGAAGGAAAACAGGGGGAGTGAGGGTCCAGAGGGAACAGCGGAGGAGGGTAGGGGTCAGAAGTCAAACTGAGGGGAACCGGTTCGGGAGATGGAGAAAGTGTATTGTCTGGGGTGAAGGTGTGCCATCGGATAATGGTCAGCGACCTGACCGGCTCCGCTACGCTATGTAGCGCTGTAGTCCAACTACTTCTGGGTGATGGCTACTCAATAAAAACACAACAAACTATGTGGCGATATACAAAGATGGCGCTCGAGGAGTTTGACGGAGCAGCAACGCCAAGTGGATTGCTATCGGCCTAAGCCAGGGGTTCCACTCGGATTGGGGAAACCAATCCCTATCCAATCCGTTGCCTGTGCACATGAATCCGATACAATCCCAATCCATTTGCAATCGGATTGCACTTGTCCATGTGCACGCAGTGACTGGTGTACGTGTTGTGCATTCTTTCTTCGCAGCCATAATTTCGTCTGACTTTTCTGGCTACTTATGACGGCGTTGGCGCCTCCTGCCACTTCTCTCTGGCTAAAACTCCGGATCATGCGCAGTACGCCAATCCGATATCGTGCACAAAGCGACGGCAAGCGGATTACTATCGGCCTAAGCCAGGGGTTCCATTCGGATCCAGGAAACCAATCCCTATACGGTCCTTAGCCTGTGCACATGAATCCAATACAATCCCAATCCGTTTGCAGTCGGATTCCACTCGTCCATGTGCACGCAATGACTTATGGATAGCTGCAGATCATGCTAGTGAGGATTTTTATTTTTATTTTTTCATCTGTATCAAAATCACTATATGATCCTGCAGAATCCTTCAAGTATCACTGATGAAGAAAATAAAACTGGGGAACAGAGTAAGTACAGAGCAGTGGGCATAATGCCAGTGGCAGTGAAAATGGGAGTTGATGGTCAATATGGCGTCTTGAAAATAAAATTAAAGATCACTTAAATCTTTAAATGATCATTAAAGACAATGTTGAGAGGGTAAATGAGAAGGGGAAACAACTATAAGTATGTTTAAAAGCTCTGAAAAGTTGATTCTGCAGAATAGGTCTGTTTTAAATGTACAGCATCATTACTATTAATAGGCATGAATAAAAGTGGGCTATAATGATGTGTTAATACCAGCCTAAGGTCTATCTGTTTCCATTATTTAATCCCACACACCTAATGAATCCTAGTATATTTATGTAAATGTAAGTGTTAGTTTCACCAAGGCAATCAAGCTCGAAATCATAACTCTCACATGGCCAATAGGTTATGAATATGAATTATGGGTCCCATTAAAATATCTCTCAATAGCCCCTAACGACCCCCTGATAGAGTCGTTAAAGTCTATTGAGCTCAGTGTCAGGACCGCAGCAGGTGGAGGGGGCTGCTACCACTGCTGTTCACATAGAATATTACCTATATTAATGTTAAAAAAGTTACCAGAGTTTAATAGAAACTCATTTCTAAATTGATAAATTGAGTTGTAAAAATAAATTAAAGGAGTTAAAGGTACACTTAGAGGGTCCGTCCACCTCCCTGTCTCCACTGAGATGCTCTTGCTGTGCCTGAAATGTTCCAAAGTATGGCATTGAAATGGTCTATTTTGCATTGAATCCATTACAGGCATTTTTATTGTCCATAATACCTTGAAAAACATGTGTTCATATTGGGAGTGGGGCTGTCTCTAAATTTAAAATAAGGACAGTTCACAGAAAACATTAATCTTTGTGAGAAAAGATACTCTGTGCCAGATTTAGCTACAAGCTACTTTCCATCTGCAGTCCTTGGGCAGGTACAAATACATTAAAGAAACTATTTACATTTGACCAACTCATTTCATCAGTAACAGTATCTTCTTAAAATAATCACAATCCAATTCATTAAACATTTAAAACAATCAAAATTCATTCATTTTAATTTCCATAAATATAAGATATCAAATTCATCATTATCTTCTAAAAATGTAAACGTCATCAATATCCTCTAAAATGTACATTTACCAAATTCATCAGTGTTAATACAATGAATCAACAACATGACCGTCAAGACAAATGTCATAAAGTCAAACACAACACATTTACATCCGCACAATACCTCTACAGTACGATTAGTCAGAATGTGTAAATGTTTGAAGAAGCCTGATGTTGACACATCTGCTGCTCAGAAGACATTGTTTTAGCCCATGAGAGAAAGTGTGGGAGTATGTTTTATGATCAGCTGGAAGCGTATTCCAGTTTTGTGTGTGAGAAAGCCGACTTTAAAGGTCCCATGACATGGTACTTCTTGATGCTTTTATATGGCTCCTTAATGGTTCCCTAATACTGTAAATGAATCCTTCTTCAAAATCAACACTCAGTGCATGAGAAAGAGAGATAAGATGAGAAAGAGTCATAAATGTCACTCTGGAACAGTCCATTATGGGCGTTGTTGCTTGAATGCAAATGAGGAGGACAGAGATGGCCTATAGTAGCGGGTGGGGGCGTGGCCAAACTCTCCACTCTTTCCTTTTCAGCTGTGCCCTGTGCGCTCTGACCCACTTCCGTGTTTTTGCGCGGAGGGAGAGATGAGAAGCATTCCATTAAAAAATAAACACATTTCCACAGAAAATAAAATTAAACCTCTGCTGTTTCAGATATCCACAGGCTCAGATAAAGGACTTCCGAGCCTAGAAACACTCGCAAGTTCCTCCAGGCAAATAAAAAAACGCATTTCGCATTGCGTAGCTCCTCCGCAGTCCAAACTCTCTGGGCGTGATTTACAAAGACGCTGAGTAGAGACAGACGGGGGTGGAACTGCATTTGCATTTCTTTTTTCGAGCTGACGTCAATAAGTTTCCTTGTTCAAAATCGCCCGTTTGAGCTTTGATTTTTTCTAACGCAGAAAAGGATTGCAAATGCTCAGTTTAGACATTTCACAACTTTTAGCCATGGGGGGGGGCTAAACAGGGTAGGGGAGCTCACATTAACGTTTAAAAACCTCAGAAAGTGAAAATTTCATGCCATGGGACCTTTAAAGGGAATGTTCAGATCAGAATTTACAGATAACTGGAAGAACCTTCTTAAAGGACGGGAGCAGCACTGTGGAGAGTTCTATGGAGCATCCACATCTCAGAATAAAAAATCATATTGTCAAAGTTTAACAGGTTGTATCTGTTCAGTATGTTACAATCATGATAAGTCAATGATTTTTATCAAAAACATTGAGGGCTTGCTTAAAAAGAGTCTCAAGTGAGTTTTAATTTTTTTAATAGTGTATCAACATTGCAGGGTGGCACGCAGGTTCTGAACTGGAGTGAGAATGCTTCCGTGCGCTCTCAGGACTGGTTCCACTGCCTGGACTCCAGGTTCCACCAGTTCGTTCTTTGGAAACAGACTGTGTTTCTTCTCGGGACCGCGGCCTTGGTCTCGTACTCGCAGCCCCAGGTGAGGCGCATGGATTTGACCACGATGAGCAGGTGCACTTGTCCACGCGTACACTTCTCCTAACCCCCCCCCCCCACACACACACACACACACACGCTTCACTATCAATACATTTTGTTGAAAATCTATGAAAGTTGGAGTGTTTAAAGATCCCATGACATGGTACTTCTTGATGCTTTTATATGGCTCCTTAATGGTTCCCTAATACTGTAAATGAATCCTTCTTCAAAATCTGCACTTCACCCGGCTCTCACCCACCTAGACAATAAAGACTCATATGTGAGAATGCTGTTCATAGATTTCAGTTCAGCATTCAACACTATAATCCCACAGCAGCTCATTATCAAACTAGACCACCTGGGGCTTCAGACCTCACTGTGTAATTGGCTGCTGGACTTCCTCAGTGAGAGGCCACAGGCAGTGCGGGTCGGCAGAAACACCTCAAGCTGCATTAGACTGAGCACAGGAGCCCCCCAGGGCTGTGTGCTCAGTCCGATGCTCTTCACTCTGCTGACCCACGACTGCTCACCAGCGTTCAGCACCAATCACATAGTGAAGTTTGCGGACGATACGACTGTGGTGGGTCTCATCTCTAATAACGATGAGACAAACTACAGGAGTGAGGTGAGCCTTCTGACCCAGTGGTGCAGCAATAACAATCTCCTTCTTAATGTTGAAAAGACCAAGGAGATTGTTGTTGACTTCCGGAGAGGCCCCACCCAGCACCCCCCACTGTCCATCAATGGTGCTGCTGTAGAGAGGGTGAGCAGCACCAAATTCCTGGGGGTGCACATCAGTGAGGACCTCTCCTGGACAGTGAATACTGTATCACTGGCAAAGAGGGCTCAGAAGCGCCTCTATTTCCTCCGCAAACTGAGGAGAGCTGGAGCCCCTCCACCCATTATGACCACCTTCTACCGAGGCACCATTGAGAGCGTCCTGACCAGCTGCATCACTGTGTGGTACGGGAGCTGCACTGAACAGAACAGGAAAGCCCTGCAGCGCATAGTGAATGCAGCTGGGAGGATCGTTGGTGTCTCTCTCCCCTCCCTCCTAGACATTTTTAACACCCGGCTCACCCGCAGAGCGTCCAGCATTGTGGGTGACCCGAGCCACCCCGCACATAGCCTGTTCAGCCTCCTGCCCTCGGGGAGAAGGTACCGGAGTCTCCGGGCCCACTCCACCAGGCTTTCAAACAGCTTCATCCACCAGGCTGTCAGGAGGCTGAACTCACACCCGAACTCACACCCGAACTCCCACCTTACCCATCTCCCACCCCCCACCCCCCATATTGGCATAACCTGTATTCCATAAAAAGACATATCACTCTAGACACTTTAAAAAAAAAAAAAAAAAACTGCTGCTCAGGACTACTGTTGCACTGTTGCACATTTACATTTACTACTGGATTTTACTCCTGTTGCACTGTTGTTTACTACTGTTATTGCACACTTACATTTACTACTGGAATTTTTAGTACTGTTGTTTACTCCTGTTATTGAATTTTACCCCCGTTGCACTGTCGTTTACTACTGTTATTGCACATTGACTACTGGAATTTTAGTACTGTTGTTTACTCCTGTTACTGCACTAGAATTACTACTGTTGCACATTTATTTTATTTTATCTTAACTCCTATGCACATTCTACTGCACATGACCAAGTCACTGCTGTATCTTCCATTGCACATTTTTGATGCACACTGCACACTTTGGAAATCTGTATATAGTATAGTTTATTTATTATGTTGCACTGTTTTAAGATTTTAGATCGTAGACTTTAGTTTTAACTTAGATCTCTGTCTTAGATAGTTTTTTGTTGTGTTTTGTCTTCATATTGTATTTTGTACACTGTCTTTTTGCACTACCTGGCCAGAGAGAAACAAAATTTCGATTCACTGTATGTTGAACACATATGGCAGAATTGACAATAAAGCTGACTTTGAACTTGAACTTTGAACTTTGAACACTCAGTGCATGAGAAACAGAGATAAGATGAGAAAGAATCATAAATGTCACTCTGGAACACTCCATTATGGGCGTTGTTGCTTGAATGCAAATGAGGAAGACAGAGGTGGCCTATAGTAGGGGGTGGGGGCGTGGCTAAGCTCTCCACTCCGCTCTGTGACCCACTTCCGTGTTTTTGCACGGGCGGAGAGATGAGAAGCCTTCCATTGAAAAATAAACATATTTCCACAGAAAATAAAATTAAACCACTGCTGTTTCAGATATCCACAGGCTCAGATAAAGGACTTCCGAGCCTAGAAACACTCGCAAGTTCCTCCAGGCAAATAAAAAAAATGCATTTCGCATTGCGTAGCTCCTCCGCAGTCCAAACTCTCTGGGCGTGATTTACAGAGACGCTGAGTAGAGACAGACGGGGGTGGAACTGCATTTGCATTTCTTTTTTCGAGCTGACGTCAATAAGTTTCCTTGTTCAAAATCGCCCGTTTGAGCTCAGATTTTTTCTAACGCAGAAAAGGACATTTCGCAACTTTTAACCGGGGGGAGGCTAAACAGGGTAGGGGAGCTCACATTAACGTTCAAAAACCTCAGAAAGTGAAAATGTCATGCCATGGGACCTTTAAACAAGAGAGAAATGTGAGAAAATGTTAATTCCAGTCTGAGAAAAGTGTATAATGTGTGTGGTGAGGCGTTTACAGCCTTAAAACAATTGTAAAATATAAAGTTGTCCTACTTCGCGGATTTCACTTATTACAGGTTATTTCTGGAACCTAACCCCCACGATAAACTTCATAACTTTACTTAGATGTTTAATTTGTTTATCAAAGAATAGGGACGAATCCAAATACAGGACTAAATATTTCACTTCCTGGACATTATTCATAATTTGTCCTTGAACATTAAGTTGCAGACCACAGATTTGCTTGTTGTTCTTGTAGATTGTAACAGTTTATTTAGTGTTTAGAGTGAGGCATGAAGCTTGTAGCCAACTGGCCGTACTATCAAGTGTTAGTGCAAGCTTGTCAGCCTCCTCTGTCACGTTCCTCCCGTGGGTATAAATGATCGTCAGCGTACATTTGTATTTCCACATCTGCACAAACAGTGGGAAGTCATTGATGCATAGGCAGAACAACTATGGCCACAAGATAGAGCCCTGTGGATCAGATCTGACCTGTAACTTGTCTTTAATGATGCCATTCTGTTGAACAACAAAGCAGTAAGATTTCCATAATGACAAACAGTGAGCAGACCCCATAAGAAAAGATAGGCGTCCACATATGATTGTCTCCATTGCTTTGGCTGGCAGGTTTAGCAATATGGCTTTACATTTATAATGCATTTATTAAAAAAATAATGAGAACTTCACACATCAGTTTCTTGAAATGGGTGCGTTGGAGGTGAGGGAGCAGCCCAAGAACATAGAGAAAAAACCCACACACCGTCTTACTTGCAAAATGTGAGATTTATTAAGGTCCCATGGCATGAAATTTTCACTTTCTGAGGTTTTTGAACGTTAATGTGAGCTCCCCTACCCTGTTTAGGCCCCCCCCCCCCCCCCCCCCCCCATGGTTAAAAGTTGCGAAATGTCTAAACTGAGCATTTGCGATCCTTTTTTTGCGTTAGAAAAAATCAGAGCTCAAACGGGCGATTTTGAACAAGGAAACTTATTGACGTCAGCTCGAAAAAAGAAATGCAAATGCAGTTCCACCCCCGTCTGTCTCTACTCAACGTCTCTGTAAATCACGCCCAGAGAGTTTGGACTGCAGAGGAGCTACGCAATGCGAAATGCGTTTTTTTATTTGCCTGGAGGAACTTGCGAGTGTTTCTAGGCTCGGAAGTCCTTTATCTGAGCCTGTGGATATCTGAAACAGCAGTGGTTTAATTTTATTTTCTGTGGAAATGTGTTTATTTTTCAATGGAACGCTTCTCATCTCTCCTTCCGCACAAAAACACGGAAGTGGGTCAGAGCGCACAGGGAACAGCTGAAAAGGAAAGAGTGGAGAGTTTGGCCACGCCCCCACCCGCTACTATAGGCCATCTCTGTCCTCCTCGTTTGCATTCAAGCAACAACGCCCATAATGGAGTGTTCCAGAGTGACATTTATGACTCTTTCTCATCTTATCTCTGTTTCTCATGCACTGAGTGTTGATTTTGAAGAAGGATTCATTTACAGTATTAGGGAACCATTAAGGAGCCATATAAAAGCATCAAGAAGTACCATGTCATGGGACCTTTAGAACATACAACGTTTCGACACTAGGCCTTCATGTCGAAAACGAAACTAGTGCCGAAACATTGTATGTCCTAATAAATCTTACATTTTACGAATAAGTTACTGCATCTATTAAAAATATGTGTTCTTATAGAAAGTGGGGTCGTCTCTTCCCAGATCTGACCTGTAAAGTGGCCTGGTGCTGTCACCGGCTTGTCTCCATGAAGATATGCATTCGTGATACCATACTGTGGGAGAATCCAGGCAATATAATAACATCACCATGGAAACAAAGCAGGTGGAAGACTCTCTACCAGAAAAGTTACACAGTGCACCTTTAATCTCCAGGCTGTTAATAGCAAATTCGGAAAAATAAA
>JAVJIX010000126.1:1242500-1342500 GCA_036785185.1 Paratrypauchen microcephalus
TACTCTCCGACAAAATATTGCCACTCCTACGCAATTGTTTCTCACGCATTCTGATCCAATAATGTGCTTGACTGGATAGAAAATGAGCTCCCTTTTCAATTGCTTCTGTAAGGCTGACATAGAATGAAATGCCTTTTAAAATGTGTAGGTGATATTCTCGTCTCATTTCTTCTCAGGTACATTACATTGCATGGTGTTAATGATATTTTTCTGAACTAGAAGTCAAAAGTCATGTAACGCCCTTCAAACATAAAAAATATACCAGGAGCACTGATAGAACAGATTTAAATGGCTCTTCTTCCAATCTTGAGCCAAAAGCCTGGTCAGTGACTATAATGCTGAAGGTTTAGGCTTTGAGATTTTTTTTTTAGACTGATGGGGGGGACCAGATCACCACAAGTATACCAGTTTGGACATAAGATGAACTTTAGTCAAGAATGCTAACTACTTTGTCATCATGTTGCCTTCACAATAGATTTAGATGTACACATTTAAAGTAGACCTATTATGAAGACTTTTCAGAGCTTGTAACCATGTTATAGTTGGAAAATTTGCTCTTCAGAAATTGAAGAGTGGAACTAGACCAGGACCAGACCGGGACTAGACCAGGACTAGCCCAGGACTAGCCCAGGACTAAACGTGGACTAAACCAGGTCTAAACCAGGTCTAAACCTTGACTGGACCTAGACTAAACCAGGTCTAGACCTGGACTATGACTATATCACTAGCCTTGAGCCTCGAAGTTTCTTTCCGACGCGGCACGTAACAAAAAGTCTTGAATTAAAAGTGTGTCTTTTCTATCTTTACTAAAGTGAAAGTCATACAGAGTGGAAAAAAGGAACAAAAAGGAAACAAAAGAAGGAATTTCTAAAGCTTGTAACTTCCCTACATGACATCCTACGTGACGTTCCTATAATGCCTCATGACGTCCTACATGACGTCCTTATGTGCTACTTAACGTCCTTCTTGATGTCCCTACGTGACGTCACGTCCCTACGTGACGTCACGTCCCTACGTAACGTCCCTAGATGCTACGTGACGTCCTACGTGACGTCCTACGTGACGTCCTACGTGACGTCCCACGTGACGTCCCTAGATGCTACGCGACGGTCAAAAGACTGTGTAGCTTCTGTAGCCCGAGGCTTCTAACAACCTAAGTCATCTACCCCATACCTCAACTCAGTCGAAACTAGATCAAGGTTCAAAGATTAAAGATTAAAGTGGAAGATCAAAAGATCAAAGTACATCAAAGTACAGCATAGCAACGCATAGCAACGCACAGAAACGTAGATAACATAGAAAATGACTCTAAGGCTACGTTCACACTGCAGGGCTTAATGCTCAATTCCGATTTTTTTGTGAAATCCGATTTTTTTGCGAGGCCGTTCACATTTCCAGTTAAATGCGAATTGTATGTGATCTCCAGTGTGAACGCTAAACTCCCCAAAAGTGTCCCGCATGCGCCTTGGAGGACACGATGACGTCACACGCAGCGAACGCGCTCAATGTTTACGGAAGTAGCCTAAAGTTGCTTTCGTGCCGGAGCCAAAACATGTACAGCTTATTTGTTTTAAGGAGGAGACGGAGAAGGAGAAGGACGAGGTTTTTGGCCACAGCGTTTTGCGGGGCAGTGGCAGCAACGTCTGCAGAAAGGAACATGTGGGTGCGGAGTCACAGGCAGGAGGGGTGAGATTGCTACATGCTTCGCCGCTTCACTGATACGAGTTTATATGCTATTTTCGCATGACGAGAAGAACATTTGTGCACATTTGTGAACGCCTACTTGTACCACTCTCATTGGAGGAAACACACTCAGGTCGGATGAATGCGACCTGGCCATTCAGACTGCAGTCGCATGTCAAAAGATCGGATATGTATCGGATTTAGGACCACATATCCAAGTGGCCTGGATCGCATTTGAAAAAATCGGATCTGTGTCGTTCACACTGTCATTAGAAGATCAGATACAGGTCGCATAGAGGCAAAAAAATCGGATTTGGGTCGTTTCAGGCTGCAGTGTGAACGTAGCCTAACATGGACTAAACCGGGACTAGACCAGGTCTAAACCAGAATTAAACCGTGCGGCTGGTTTGTGGCTTGGGCTGAGAGGACGCGGTCCGGGCGCCGCGGTTCGATCTCGCGCTCGCAGCCCCGGTGTACGTGCGGCCTCGCGTGGGTCGTGCTGCTCTGTCACGGATTTGACCACGATGAGGGGTGCACGTGTTGCGCACTTCTCCAAGAAGTGCCACATCACGTTCCGGGACGTGGCAGTGCCATTGGATGAGCGCGGTGCTTCCTGGGGATACAGTGACTCATGTCTCCGCGCTCCTTGTGCGTCCGGCGGGGCTTCCGTGTCTCCCCCCACGCTTCACTATTAATACATTTTGTTGAAAATCTATGAAAGTTTGAGTGTTTAAACGAGAGAGAAATGTGAGAAAAGGTTATTTCCAGTCTGAGAAAAGCGTATAATGTGTGTGGTGAGGCATTTACAGCCTTAAAACCTGTAGAATAATTGTAAAATATAAAAATTGTCCTACTTCGCGAATTCTCTTATTGCGGATTATTTCTGGAACCTATCTCCCGCGATAAACGAAGGGATTACTGTAAATGACATTGTACGTATCCCATTTTAACCTTTAAGAATGTTTTGGTCCTATCATCCAATCAATAGACCCATTGTTTTAGTATTTGCCTAAAGGTGCACTATGCAACTTTTTCAGTAGATGGTCCACCATATGCTTGTCTCCATAGAAATGTTTGCTTAGAATGTTACACAGTATGGCTTTAAACATATCCATCTTGCATTTATTCAATTACAGATGTTTTAACAATACCTTGAAAAACATGTATCATCACTGTGAGCAGGATCGCCTCTCCAGAGATCTTCCCTGTACACTGTCACCTGCTAATCTTCATAAAGGCAAGCTTAAGATGTCATACTGTGGAACAAACCAGCACCATCACAAGCATTAACATCTCCGTGGAGACGATAAGACTGTGAATCATCTACCAGAAAAGTTACATAGCACACCTTTATGTTCATGATAATAAAAAACACTTTATTTCAAATAACTCCTCATTCTTTAGTCTGTTCTGTGGCACTTGAGTTGTTGGACTAATCTGTTTTGAATGATTATGTCCATGATTATGGGCTGTCATTTTCATCTTTGGATTGCTGCTGAGCTTTGCGTATGAAAGTTTAGAGTCTTACTTAGATAACCATCCACGCTCATTTGGACGCCTTTCATTGGAAACCCCACAGAGCCTCCGAAAACTCTCCTCTGAATAACTGCTGTAGCAGAAGCCATTTCAATCTCCTTATCTTTGCACGCAGCATATTATAGTCCATAGAGGATTCCTCTGAGACCTATCACTTTACTATATGATTTGTGTGTCTGTGTATAGATGGACTGACTTGTCTACATAAACAACTTAATCTTCACTCTTCATAATCTGATCCTTAAAGGTGCATTGTGTAACTTTTCTGGTGGATGACCCATCATATGCTTTTCTTCATGGAGATGCTATTGCTTTGTCAATATAGATACAACAGATCACAACAGATAGCAGGTTACAGCACTGCGCTACATTACCGTTCAGATCTGTGGAGAGTCACCCCTATTCACAGAAGGAATTATTGCCACAGGTGGAGGAGTTCAAGTATCTCAGGGTCTTGTTCATGAGTGAGGGGAAGATGGAGCGTGAGATTGACAGGCGGATCGGTGCAGCATCGGCAATGATGCGGTCGTTGTACCGGACCGTTGTGGTGAAGAGGGAGCTGAGCCAAAAGGTGAAGCTCTCAATTTACCGGTCAATCTACGTTCCTACCCTCACCTATGGTCATGAGTTCTGGGTAATGACCGAAAGGACGAGATCGCGGATATAAGCGGCTGAAATGAGTTTCCTCCACAGAGTGGCTGGGCGCACCCTTAGAGATAGGGTAAGGAGTTCAGTCACACGGGAGGGGCTCGTAGTAGAGCCTCTGCTCCTCCACGTGGAGAGGAGCCAGCTGAGGTGGCTCGGGCATCTGTTCCGGATGCCTCCTGGTAGCCTCCCTCGGGAGGTGTTCCAGGCATGTCCCACCGGAAGGAGGCCCCGGGGAAGACCCAGGACCCGCTGGAGGGACTATATCTCCCGGTTGGCCTGGGAACGCCTTGGGGTCCCCCCGGAGGAGCTGGAGGAAGTGTCCGGGGTGAAGGAAGTCTGGGAGTCCCTGCTTAGACTGTTGCCCCTGCGACCCGGCCCTGGATAAGCGGAAGAAGATGGATGGATGGATGGATTATTGTGTTTTTGAGCAACAGAAACATCCGTAATGAATAAACGCTAGATGGATATGTTTGATGTCATACCATGGTTACCTGGCCAGCCAAATGATATCTCTCTGTATTTCCTATACAGCGAGATACCATTTGGACACCCTCGCTCCACCCTCGCTCCTCCGGTTAAAAACGGACTCCGCGATTCTGATTCGTTCAAAGATGGTGACGTCAGTGCACCCGCCTTTGCCCGCAAAGTCACTCTTAGGCAGCGGAAGTTCCTCCTCAGTTTTGAATCAAGATGGCGCAATCTCTGATTGGTTCACTTAGCTGTCTGTCTACGTGCAACTGCAGCGCATTTTGGACCAAGCGTTACCAGACTCACTCGCTGGTACAGCGATGAGTCATGGATTCTTCCAGGCAAATACCATGGAACATTCCTAGGGAAGCAGTAATATCTCCATGGAGACAAGCAGGTATAGCAGACCAACCACCAGAAAAGTTGCGCAGTGCACCTTTAACCCTAGAGAGTGACAGGTGACATATGTATTTCTTGTGAGCTGTGGGAGCATCAAATGCCATGTTTTTGCGTACTTGCCATAGATTGTATAAAAGTCAAATGAAGCTCACCAAGGCCTGCAGTTTTAAGTGCAAATTTGGAGCCAGATCCATAGAAATAGGAATTGATATATGGACAAAATAGTGAAGTGAAAACACCAGGATCATCTAGAGTGGGTCAATATGAACATTTTAAGACCAAAATCCATGCTTTTATCTCGACATGGTTAGATTATTGCAACGCCTTATACTCAGGTCTCAACAAAACCTTACTTTCCCATCTTCAGCTAGTCCAAAACGCTGCTGCTCGTCTTTTAACTGGTTCTCGGAAATTTGAACACACAACTCCCATTCTTCAGTCTCTCCATTGGCTACCTGTTCAGTTTCGCATTGATTTTAAATTCTTTTATTTGTTTTTAATTGTCTCCATGGCCTGGCCCCACAGTATGTGTCTGACCTGCTGGTGCCCTATACGCCCTCCCGCTCTCTCAGGTCTGCAGGTCAGGTTCTCCTTGTGGTCCCTAAGACAAAAAGGATGCTTAGGGGTGATCAGGCTTTTTCAGTGGCTGCTCCAAGACTCTGGAATGCACTTCCACTGAATGTTAGACAGGCCGACTCACTTCCTGTTTTTAAATCTCTTCTTAAAACTCACTTTTTTTAGCTTGGCTTTTAACTCAGTGTGAGTAGTTGACATTTATCATGCTGTTTTTGATGTTACTGTGTCTCATGTTTTGTGTTTTAACCTGTGTACAGCACTTTGGTCAACTGTGTTGTTTTGAAAGTGCTTTATAAATAAAGTTGGATTGGATTGGATTGGAAAATGAAGCTCCTGACAGCAGCAGTTACGGAGGGACGTGTGATGTTTTTGTCGATGGAGGTGGAAGTGTGCCTATGCTCACTTCCTATTTGGAACACGGCAGCTAGCAGGTTAGCTATGTCCATTTATATATACAGTCTATGGTACTTCTTTGTTTGAACACTGAAGAAGTACACAGATATAAAACCACATGGTAATACAAAAGAAGTATTTATGATTCAGTGTTGAAAATCACATTCTATTAAAAAAAAAATCATGGTATCAGAATCACTCTCTTTTAGGAATTTCAGAAATCACCAAAATGTCTAGCAGAATGTATTTTATTACTTTATATGGGATTTCAGTTGAGAGCTATTCCTTTTTGTAACAAGCTGACAATTTTACAGTTTTGTAATAAAATCTGATAGACACACGCTTTCTAAACTTGCGGGAAGATAAAATTTACAATCATTTCACACAATAACCGTAATGCAAGATAACCTCTCATGAGAAATTATTCTAACTGTTCAATATTGTTACATTAGCGATTCATGAGCTGCAGTAAATAAAAGCGCGCAATGAACCACTACAGAGTCATAGTGTTGTGACTGAATAAAAAAAATTAAGTTTTATCACTCTCTAGAGCTCTAATCTTATTATACAATAAAAAGAGAAAAAGAAATGCAAAGGAAAAGTAATTCTTAAGGTGTGTGAAGTATCCCTCAGTCATCCACGTAGAATCCATGGTAAAAGGAGAAAACGTTTCGCAGCTCATCCGAGTTGCTTTGTCAGTTCTGGTTAGAGTGCTGATGGACACTGCTTATATCTACCTGCAGGGAGGAGCTAACTGCACTGAAATTATTCTGAAACTATTCCACCTCTTTGTTTTCAGCTTTCTGTCTTTTGTTTTCAGTTTCTCTCTGGCGTCTAGTTTATCATACCCATTCAAAACCCTAATGGGTGTTTTCACATCTCTGGACCTGACCTGGCTAGCCCTATTGTTTCCTTTGTTTGTTTTGGTAAAAGGAGAAATTCAGTTTGTCAACTGGACAAAGTTTATTTGGTCAAAAACGTTTCGCAGCTCATCCGAGTTGCTTCGTCAGTTCTGTTTGTTTTGATTTAGGTTTGAGAATGGAATTATAGATGGGGGACAAATTGTGTCTGACTCCCCCATTCCTGTTCAAAGAAGGATTCTCTTTTTTGACAAAAATAGCCTATTTAACTCCACTCTCAAACCAGTTCTTTTCCCTGGCTAAGATCTGAACCTCACTGTCCTCAAATGAATGGCCCGTGGTTTCTAGGTGGAGCTGTACGGCAGATGAAGTTCCACTCTGGGACACCCGTCTGTGTTGGTACATCCTCTTGTGAAGTGGCTGTTTTCACTGACAAAGCAACTCGGATGAGCTGCGAAACGTTTTCGACCAAATAAACTATGTCCGGTTGACAAAATGAATTTCTCCTTTTACCAAAGGAAAAGTTGCCCAATCGTTTTCTTGCTCATTTTAATGCATTTTTTATTCTGATTAACCCTGAACCACACAAGAATCAGCACCGAAGAGAGAGCGAAAGAGCTTTGTGGACAAAAAAAAACAACAACAAAAAGTTCATTTTTTTATTATTATTATTTTTGTAGTGCAATATTTTATTTTGATTTTGCATCATTTCAATGGGTAATCTCACTCCAACTCTTAATAATTTTAAACAAATCTTAGCTTGGTCATTTCTCTCAGTGATGATGTTGTTAAAATTAGTTCTCCTCTTGGCTTCTGTCCTATAAATAAATATTAAAAGAGCCAGTTTTTTGAACAGCTCATTGAAATGGACAGATCAGAAAGATTCATATCCCGTAAAGGAGCCGAAAGTCCCATCACGAATACCAATATCTCTTTACACCATTTATGACGTGCAGTCCATTCAAAATTTAAAGTTCTGATGCACTTCTTTGCAATGTTAATTGTTGGAACACAACTATCCAATTTCACAAGTCCAAATCATGAAATCACAAACCAAAGTTACGACTTGGCAAGCTGAAATCACAAATTCAAGCAACATTTTAGGATTTTTTTTTTTTCCTAGTGTGGGTCAGACGAATCCCAGTTGTGTGAGAAATTGCATGCTTCTTGTATCTATCTTGCATCTTGGTACATTCGATTTCTTGCAAGAATACAGAGTTTGCTTAGGCATACTCCTCCACGAACAAATTTGCTATGTCCGCTACAGCTCAAACTTGCTTGTCACAAAATATATAACAAGACCAACGTGAAGACTGACAACGCACGCTAGCTTCAATGCATAACAAAGCTTGCACATCAAAGTATAGGAGTAGCATGTTGCGTTGGCCATTCCCATCATGCGCTAGCACACAGAACATACATAAAGCTGCTGTTTAATGACGGTCTATAGGAAAAGACCGCAGAAGTTGACAGCGTGTTACCTAGCAACAGAGGCCCTCAGATGTCAGTCAACCGCTGGCATGGGGAAAACTGCCCAGAAGCCCAAGGCATACACACTGCTTCTCAAATAGAGCTGCATACAAAGATTACTGGTCTTTAGCTCATCTTGTTTGTTTTGTGGATATTATAGCTTGGCAAGAACAATGGGCTCTATCACTGTTATGGAAAATCTGTTACAAGACAATGTATGTAGTTTTAATGGTGCATTATGTAACTTTTCGATTGAGGTCCGTCACCTTCTTGTTTTTATGGATGTCATTGCTTTGCTTAGAATGTTCCACAGTATGACATTAAACAGCTCTACCTTACATTTATTAAGGTTGGTTATTAAAGTTGGTTTTATAGCTAAAAAATACATAGAAAACAGATATTCTGACTGTGAGCGGGGTTGCCTCTCCATAGATCTGACCTGTAACTTGGTTTGGATTGGTCTCCATGACTGTGAAAAATTTCTGACAGAGCAATAAAATCTCCATGGTTAAAAGCAGGTTGCAGACCCTCCAACAGAAATGTTACACAATGCACCTTTACGTGAAATCAGAATAGCACATGTATATGCAGGTTCCTCTGCTTGGAAGGTGCTGCTTTGTTCGAGAATCGAACCGATGATCTTTTTGCTATGGGGCCTTTTTGCTTGCCACTATGACATGGTGCTGTCCATATTTAAAAGCTGTGAAGTCTGTTTATATTTGGAAGCATTAACCTTAAAGGTACAGTGTGTAGGATTCGTGGTGCATAGGTGGATGGTGCTATTGCACTTCCTGTTTTAGCTACGGCAGACCTCGAGGGTCACCCGGGCGCGCCGTAACGCGGACAGCTCGCGTACCCGCGCACGAACCGCGCGCCGCTACTGTATAAATAAAACGCGGTCCCGTTCACTGTTTTTTCTTTTTCTTTCCGCATGAAAGCACACATTCCCGATCGTGTACCATGACAATCTACACATCAAATGAAACCTTACAGTCTCCTCTTTTTGACTATGGAATTCATTTTCCGGCACAACAATCACTCCCCGAGCACATGGGGCTTTTATACGGAAAAGCACAAAACGTGGTTTGTTACTTAGCTTACCTTTGAAGGCTCTGGACAGGTCAAACTCTGTATTTCACCATAAACTTGGTCTCAATCTGTCAGTAAGGATCCAGCGAATAAAATCCAGTAAAACAATTTAGTCCAAAACACGTGTTAGATCCATTACGACGTCTGATCCGGCAACATGCTTGTCATTGTTTACTCAAAACCACGAGCCTTGCCGAAGGCGGAGCCCAAATGTCCTTCTGCGGCTCTCGTAATCAAAATGGCTGCCTCTGCATGGGGACGATCCCCCTTTTATGCAGGTATATCTAAGTCCAACAGAATACTTTGATTTCATGATGGAAGTGAAAAGGCTTGGAAAACACTGTATTTTTGAATGGGTATCTTCAATTTCTGTAATTAACGGGTAAAAATCTTACACACTGTCCCTTTAACAGAGTGGACAGTGACAGTTGATGCATAAATAATAGACAACCCTTAAAGGGATATGCCACCCCCAGGTCAAATTTGGGCATCTCCCCACAGTCCAGAGACTAAAACAAGTGATGAAAAGCGTTTTCCTGCTCACCCAGCCATTGTCCGAGTCTGTTAGCACTGACCGCCGCGCGCAGCTGCTGCTCCTCCGCGTTAGACTGGAGGCAACGGCGCCAGAGAGAGATTTCGGCCAAAAGGAATTAATTTGCTCGATGCTTTTCCCAATTACTTTCTGTGTAGTGCGCATTCATATCGAGTGTAAATAAATGTGCAAATCAACACGGAGAACTTGCCTTGGTCATTTTGGGTGGGAACTATTTTTCAGTGCGGAAAAAGACAGACGAAGCACGCACCACGTTGTGCAACAGGGGAATCCCTGTTTACGCACCAGGAAGGGAGTTCCCCCGTTACGCTGCGTGCTTTGTGCTTCGGCTTTATTTTTCCGAGCAAATTAATTCCTTTTGGCCGAAATCTTTCTCTGGCGCCGTTGCCTCCAGTCTAACGCGGAGGAGCAGCAGCTGCGCGCGGCGGTCAGTGCTGACAGACCTGGACAATGGCTGGGTGACCAGGAAAACGCTTTTCATCACTTGTTTTAGTCTCTGGACTGTGGGGAGATGCCCAAATTTGACCTGGGGGTGGCATATCCCTTTAATATTAATGCAACACTGTGTAACTTTCTGAAAGTGAGATGATTCAGAAAGAAATAGAAAGTTAAAGTCATACTTTAGAACATTCTCTATGGAGCTGCAGATGGTTTATTATGGAGATGGAATATTAGATGGAATATTATATAGCCAAAGAGACAACATTTCCATGACGACAAACAGTTGAATTTGCTTCCTGGTCAAGTAATAGTCAAGTTTGTGGAAATGCAAGTAATGCTATGAAATAACACCTGTTTTTCCATGTTTTTATGGCATTAAGAACATAACATTTTGTGTGTGTAATTTTTTGCTAAAAGATTATGCATAAATTATACACCCACACTCACAATAAGAATGCAACTTTTAAAATAAAAACCCATGTTATTGATTAAAGGCATGTTTAATGCCATGCCGGGACATTCTAGACAAAAATTATAACATCTCCATGGAGAAAAGCAGGTGACAAACCCTCTACCAGAAAGTTTTTAAAGATCCCATGACATGGTACTTCTTGATGCTTTTATATGGCACCTTAACAGGGTAGGGGAGCTCACATTAACGTTCAAAAACCTCAGAAAGTGAAAATTTCATGCCATGGGACCTTTAACATTGATTATCATAAAGGTATTCCCCAGGGGTCAGTTATGGAGCTCCTACTTTTTCCTTGTGGTTACCCAAAAAAGACCTTTCTGAAGCAAATTAAATAGCCAAAAACCTTGTAGATGACCTTGCCCCATTAACTGTATCACTATTACATCGTTACCTTCATTATAATGTGAAAAGAGCGATTGTTTCTGCCAGTTCGGAGACAAAAGACGGAGTAAAGGTGAGTGAAAGCCTTAGAGATCCAACAGTTAACGTAATGCCTCCTGACAGCTTTCTCATGTGGACCCCTGGGGCTTCTTTGAGATGGTCCAACCTTGAACCTGGTATAAGAAGACATCCCCAAGCGCCTGTATTCTCCATTGGGATCACTGCTACCTTTCTTTCAGTCCAGAATGAAAACAGAAGCGAAGTCTCTCTCTCTGCCTCCATGACTCCCGCCTGATTGATGTCCATTTGCGGATATTTTCATGTGTCAAGCGTAAACATGCTCAAATTTGTGGCCTTATAAATATAAACGCCAGTCCAAATTAATGCATTGATTTATTGGGGATCAGAGCTTCGGCGCCACCTGCTGTAAATCGTGACACATTTGACGGGTGGTGTACAAATGGCTTGATTTAGCGGCCAGTGCTCTGATGTATGAATCCGTGGGGGCGCAGTAATCAGTTAGCTGTGTGAATGGATTTGGGAATTAGAGTGCATTCAAGGCCAGCTGTGTAACCCAGCCAAATATTTTTTAGTTTTTATTTTTATGTATTCAAATTAGGTCTTTTTTGGTGGTTTTAGGGATTTAATATTGTTTAGTAATATTCCTTTACATAAGCATTGTGTTCAAACCATGGAATTGCACTATTTTCTGATCCATAATATAATGTTTCCTCATCATAAACACTTGGAGTTTTGTTTTGTTTCATTCACACATGTTCCACCTTGTGATGTGGTAATACAGGAAGTGCTCCACTGTGTTTTTAAACTTCATACACCTTCACTAGTATCTTTTGGATCATTTCAGCCTTGGTATTGTCAATCTCTACTGAACTAAAGGTAAAAAGAGCTGTTAACTTCATGATATCACAAGGTGGAACAGAGCATTTTGTAGTAATAATAATAAAAGGTTACTCAAACATGTGAATGAAACCAAACACAGCTCCCAGTATGTTTTTGAGGAGTTCACAACATTGTATATCATGGCTTAAGGCTCACAATTTCTCTTAATAAACCTTTAAATTAACTATAAAAAATATTATAAAGCATGGGTTGTTACTGTAGCTTCCATAGACTTTACCTTTTGTATTAAATGTCCTGTTTAAGAAGGCACTTTTTGCGTCCAGTACTTCTATATCCTTCACAAAATACTGCTACTCCAAACTACAGTACTTACTACTCACTTCCACTCTCATATTTTCTCTTTCTATCAGTCTGGTAGCCTTTTCGCATTTCACTGCCACTAAAGCGGCGTAGTAACTTTTATCTCCAAAGAACTGCAGAAGGCTTCTGCAACATAATGGAGATAACTCACTTCCACTTGTCTTTTTTTTTCATCTGGTCTTTTTTTCCTGAGCGAATTCCAACTGAGGCGCGGCCAACTCAAAGAAATGCTTGTTTTGTAAAAGTGCTTTGGAGTCTGGATCAAAAGCGCGTTCAGAGGAGCTTGACGTGTGATTGAAATATTTAATACTGGAACATAGGCGGATGCGGTCTCTAGGGCCTCCCTCCACTCACTTATACAATCGCTCCTTCTTACTGCTACTTTCAGCTGTACTTTTGTTCACAAGATCACTTCAACGGCAAGAGAAAACATTGAGTTAAAAAATTATTGGCATGTTACTTTTCGGTGAGGGGGTATCTGGTTTGATACTTGTTGTGATAGGGGTATTCAACAGACGTGACCTTGAGCAGTTTCTCACAATCCTTAAAGCAGATCTCTTCTGCAAAATTGACTCTTCAGAGCTTTTAACCATGTTATAGCTGTTCCCCCTTCTCATTTATCCTCACGAAGTTGTATTTGGACTGATTCGTGCATGTTTGAGTCATCTTTAAAGGTCCCATGACATGGTACTTCTTGATGCTTTTATATGGCTCCTTAATGGTTCCCTAATAATAGATAAGATGAGAAAGAGTAATTTTTCTCTCTCTGAACAGTCCATTATGGGAGTTGTCGCTTGAATGCAAATGAGGAGAAAAGAGATGGCCTATAGTAGAGGGTGGGGGCGTGGCCAAACTCTCCGCTCTCAGCTCTCAGCTGTGCGCTCTGACCCACTTCCGTGTTTTTGCGCGGAGGGAGAGATGAGAAGTTTTCCATTGAAAAATAAACACATTTCCACAGAAAATAAAATTAAACCACTGCTGTTCCAGATATCCACAGGTTCAGATAAAGGACTTCCGAGCCTAGAAACACTCGCAAGTTCTTCCAGGCAAATAAAAAAACGCATTTCGCATTGCGTAGCTCCTCCGCAGTCCAAACTCTCTGGGCGTGATTTACAGAGACGCTGAGTAGAGACAGACGGGGGTGGAACTGCATTTGCATTTCTTTTTTCGAGCTGACGTCAATAAGTTTACTTGTTCAAAATCGCCCGTTTGAGCTCTGATTTTTTCTAACGCAGAAAAGGATCGCAAATGCTCAGTTTAGACATTTCGCAACTTTTAACCATGGGGGGGCCCTAAACAGGGTAGGGGAGCTCACATTAACGTTCAAAAACCTCAGAAAGTGAAAATTTCATGCCATGGGACCTTTAATCAATTATTTCCAAGAAACTCTATTGCCGATCAACCTCCATTTTCACCGCCACCAGCATTCGCCCATTGCTCTGTACTTAATTCATTCTCCAATTTTATTTTCTTAATCAATGAAACTCGTAGGATTCAGCAAATCACACATAAAAAAAAGCTACTTGCTAGCATGATTTGCAGATATCCATAGGAGGTGCCCTCAACTTCACGGTTCTTTGTTGTGATGACGTTTACGGCACTGTTAGCTCTCATTGGGCACTCCAGTTTTCTAACGTGGAAGTTTAAGATTAATTTTGTGATTTAAAATGTGCAAATTATAACATAATGATCCATGAGTGTCATAGACTATAGCCATATAGCAGACACAAGCGCAATATGTCTTCTTGTATCTTTACTGTGAGCTGGGTTTGCATCTCCATGAAGAATGTTCAGAAATATGGCTTTAACTTTCCTTTGTATTAAGCAGTTATCTCGCCCCAACCAAAAACTTGCACGGTGGAATTATTTTTGCAACTGGTTTGATTAAAGTCCAAGCAACTGAGATGTCAAAGTGTAGTTTCATAGAATGCTCCTAAATAGAACCTCCAACAAGTCACCATGACCACCATGGAACACATTTTCTGACTCTGCTCCGGGGAATTGAGTGTCAAAAATACCAACGTGACAATGCAACAGGTATGATGTTGCTACCGCTCATGAAAAAGGGAGCAGCCAAACAAATTATAATAATTTCCCCACATTTGCTCTTGTTGATGTTCCCTGAAAATAATTGCTATACCTGAGTCTGTATGTTAATTAGTGCTCGTTTAAAGGGCCTATATTGCAATATTTTCTGATCTGTGTTATAATGTGGTTTTCTCATCACAAACATAGCTGGAGTTGTGTTTTGTTTCAGCCACACATGTTTAACACTCAAATCCTGCATATTTAGACTGTGTTCTTCTCTCAAACAGAAAACACTCTGTTCCACCTTGTGATGTCAGGATGTCATATAAGTGTTCCACTGAGTTTTTAAACTATACGAAAATTTGGATGATTTCAGTCCAAGAATGGCCTATTTCTACTGAACTGAAGGTAAAAGGCGGCTTTTAACTTAGCTTCATGGCATCACAAGGTGGAACAGAGCATTTGGAGCATTTGGAGATGTAGACAAAATAATACTAAAGGGTTACTCAAGCATGTCTGAATGAAACAAACCACAATTCCAGGTATGTTTTTGATGAGGTAACATTATAACATGGCTAAAAGCTTTATTTTGCGTGATATACAGTATGTGCAATTTATAAGTACAATCCAATAAGAGTACTGCATTTGTGACCATCTACGTTGTCATTATAAAACTGTATTCATCATATGCCCTTTTAGTCTTTCCTTTTTATATCTTCTGTTGTCTTCCACTCTTCATCGCCTCTCTCTTTCCCATTAATAATCCAGGCTAATGCACAGTGCAGCTCTTAGTATATATATATATATTTTATTGTCTTCTGTAACCACAAAGCCTCATATTTTCACCTGGCTATCCACTGTCAGTGTGAAAATAATGGACAAGAAACACCCAAGTGCACTCGGATCTATTTTTTGCGTCCATTTCGTCCTTTCAACCAGTTTATGAATATGAATAGTGTTTTTTTGGTTGTTGTTTAAAATCAGAGGGCTGCTAGCTTGGCTTTTCAATGGCGTTTTGCATAGATCTTTTTCTATTTCATCACAGGCGAGTTGTGTTTGTGGTCTTGTTATAAAACTATAGAAAACCATCCTGTCTTTGTAATGTGTGAATGTGTTTAATATTGGATAAGCTAAAAGTGAAACAAGTTAAAGCTGCTTTATTCAACTTTTCTCTTTTAAATGAATCAGTTTACTTTTTTCCTCACATAGTACATTGTAAAAGACAAAACTCACTCAATTGCAACTTGCGTGAAAGAGCCATGGTAGTCACGGTACTGTATAAAGCTGTGGGATGAAATCTGATTGGCTGTTCCTTGGTGGTCCACCCTGCTTCACTATTCTGTCTTAAAAAGCTGGTTTAAAGTTGTGCATGTTCCCCAAAATCCACACATGTGAATACCAGCGATGTACCAAAAGGTTTCAACTAGAACAGGGGTCGGCAACCTTTACCACTCAAAGAGCCATTTGGACCCGTTTCACACGGAAAACACTGGGAGCCACAAAACCCTTTTGAAATTTAAAATGAAATAACACTGCATATAACGTTTTTTTAACGTCTTTGTGCCATAGAATTACATTTTGAAAATGAACAAACTAAAATAAAATATATTTTAATTAAATACAGTGGTCCCTCACTGTTTCGCAGATTTTTTAAATAGTGTATCAACGGTATTGTGTTCTGCATCCTGATTGGCTAAGGCAGGGGTCTTCAACGTTTTTCAGGCCAGGGACCCCCAAACAGATGGCGAACTGGGCCAGGGACCCCCTACTATATATACGGCATAGAATTGTGTTTTATATTAAATTGAGCTTAGTGTCATGTATAAACATTGCTACTCTGTTATGGTACATCCAATACAAGGAAATAATACACAGGTTAATACTGTATTTTACACTATAAAATATAAAATTATATTATTTTAAAGTGAAATCAAAAGATTTCGCGACCCCCCTGCAGTACCTCCGCGACCCCCCTAGGGGTCGCGACCCCCCTGTTGAAGACCTCTGGGCTAAGGGACTGTAGACCTTTGCTGATTCGTCAGTCATTCTCCTCCGTGTCTCCTGTACAGTACACAATGTGTTCAGTTTGCCAAATTTATTTAAATGTGATCACGAGCAGTGTGACTCTGAACTATCAGTGACGGACTGAGCGGTCTGGCATTTGGAAAAAATGCCAGAAGGTCATGCTGTTCTATTACGGATTTGACCACAAGTGCAGGTGCACATGTCCGCGCGCACACTTCTCCGGGTGGTCAATGCGCGTCGGGAAGTAGCGGCAGTGTTTCCGCAGAACGAACCTGGAGTCCAGGCGGTGGACCCAGTCCTGAGAGCGCACGGAAGCGTTCTCACTACAACAAAACCTGCAACAGCGCAGCGGCGCCAGGCGCCTCGGTCAGAAGAACTGTGAAATACACACATATTTATACACACAATATAAAGCTGATGACTTCACTGATTTAGCCTATCGCGGGCTATTTTTACAATGTAACCCCCACGATAAACGAGGGACCAATGTACTGAGCCGCATCAGAGGGATCAAAGAGCCGCATGCGGCTCTGGAGCCGCGGGTTGCCGACCCCTGACCTAGAAGATCGCTTAAAATCTTTCTCCTTTCATAATTTACACTCAACAAAAATATAAACGCAACACTTCTGTTTTTGCTCCCATTTTTCATGAGATGGACTTAAAGATCTAAAATTCATTCCAGATACACAATATTACAATTTCTCTCAAACATAAATGTGTGATAGTGAGCACTTCTGCTTTGCTGAGATAATCCATCCCACCTCACAGGTGTGCCACATCAAGATGCTGATCTGACATCATGATTAGTGCACAGGTGTACCTTATACTGCCCACAATAAAAGGCCACTCTGAAATGTGCAGTTTTGTCTCACAGCAAAATGCCACAGATGTCACAAGCATTGAGGGAGCGTGCAATTAGCATGCTGACAGCAGGAATGTCAACCAGATCTGTTGCTCGTGCATTGAATGTTCATTTCTCCACCATAAGCCGTCTCCAAAGGTGTTTCAGAGAATATGGCAGTACATCCAACCGGCCTCACAACCGCAGACCACGTGTAACCACACCAGCCCAGGACCTCCACATCCAGCAGGTTCACCTCCAAGATCGTCTGAGACCAGCCACTCGGACAGCTGCTGAAACAATTGGTTTGCATAACCAAACAATTTCTGCACAAACTGTCAGAAACCGTCTCAGGGAAGCTCAACTTCCTCATCGTCGTCCTCATCGGGGTCTTAACCTGACTCCAGATCGTCGCCGTAACAGACTTGAGTGGGCAAATGCTCACATTCGATGGCGTCTGGCACGTTGGAGAGGTGTTCTCTTCACGGCTGAATCTCAGTTTACATTGTTCAGGGCAGATGGCAGACAGCGTGTGTGGTGTCGTGTGGGTGAGCGCTTTGCTGATGTCAATGTTGTGGATCGAATGGCCCATGGTGGTGGTGGGGTTATGGTATGGGCATGCATCTGTTATGGACGAAGCACACAGGTGCATTTTATTGATGGCATTTTGAATGCACAGAGATACCGTGATGAGATCCTGAGGCCCATTGTTGTGCCATACATCCATGAACATCACCTCATGTTTCAGCAAGATAATGCACGGCCCCATGTTGCAAGGATCTGTACACAATTCTTGGAAGCTGGAAATGTCCCAGTTCTTGCATGACCAGCATACTCACCGGACATGTCACCCATTGAGCATGTTTGGGATGTGCTTGACCGGCGTATACGACAGCGTGTACCAGCTCCCACTAATATCCAGCAACTTCGCACAGCCATTGAAGAGGAGTGGACCAACATTCCACAGGCCACAATTGACAATCTGATAAACTCTATGCGAAGAAGATGTGTTGCACTGCATGAGGCAAACGGTGGTCACACCAGATACTGACTGGTTCTGAGTCCCCAGACCCCCAATAAAGCAAAAAAAAAAAAAAAAAAGCACATTTCAGGGTGGCCTTTTATTGTGGGCAGTCTGGGGCGCACCTGTGCACTAATCATGATGTCGGATCAGCATCTTGATGTGGCGCACCTGTGAGGTGGGATGGATTATCTCAGCAAAGCAGAAGTGCTCACTATCACACATTTAGACAGATTTGTGAACAATGTTTGAGAGAAATGGTAATATTGTGTATCTGGAATGAATTTTAGATCTTTAAGTCCATCTCATGAAAAATGGGAGCAAAAACAAAAGTGTTGCGTTTATATTTTTGTTGAGTGTAGTTGCAGCTTTAAAGGCACTGTACCTCATTCTTACTGTCTTTGAAAACACAAAAATTAGTTTGCAGTGGTCCGAAGTTATTCCTCACTTACATTATGCATTCCAAACATCGTAATTACTCACCACAATGAGTTTATAAGCCCTTTTCACAATTATCACAAGCCTGGATGGAGTTTTGCCGTAACAGCTAACAACATGAAGAAGCACCTTAATATTTTGTCTGCTTGATCTTTGAATCTTGTTTATTTCAGTGTCATATGTCGTCTGTAATGATGATTTGAGTGATGTTTGTTCATGTGGATTTTCATGGTGCACATTTTTCCGGTATGCTTTTTAACTACAAATGGCAAATAAACAAACCTAACCAACAACTAGCATGCTAACGCTTCATTATTAGGTGCAGGCGGTACACAGGAATCTCATTTTGACCTTAAGAGCTGCTTATACAACATATCAGTACTGAGGCAAGACACATTTTTCTCAAGTACATAGAAAAAACAGGTCCATGCCCTTGAACCTATGAACCTACACACTAGACTATGTTCATATTAGGGATGCACCGATGTGAAACATTTTAGCCGATACCGATATCTGATATTAATGTTGCTGATATCGGCCGATACCAATATTATCCGATATGATATATATTTTTTTTTTAAATTCTAAGATAACATTTTATACAGACTGAAAATCATGCAAAATTAATTTTTGAATGTCTTCTTTTATTTTCAAGACGTGTTTTGACTCCTGCTTTTTTTTTTTTTTAATTTTTTTTATAGTATAAATTTTCTTTTTTAAATAGTGTAACATTGTGTTCTACGTCCTGATTGGCTAAGGGACTTTTGCCAATTGATGTTATTGATGGGGGACGCGGGGGGGACCAAAACACGGACTAAACCAGGTCTAGACCAGGTCTAAACAAGGTCTAAACCTGGACTGGGCCAGGACTAAACCTGGACTAAACCTGGACTGGACCAGGTCTAGACTTGGACTAAACCAGGATTAGACCAGGTCTAAACCAGGACTAAACCTGGACTAAACCAAGACTGGACCAGGTCTAGACCTGTACTAAACCAGGACTAGACCAGGTCTAAACCAGGTCTAAACCAGGTCTAAACCTGGACTAAACCAGTACAAGAGGGGAGAAACGCAGTCTGAAAAGAGCAAAGGCACGTGGGGCTCGGCTCGGGCTCGGCTCGGGCTCGGCTCGGACTGTGTGCCTCCCCCTCGGGACCGCGGTGAGTGCATGTGTCCGCATGCACACATTTCCGCCCTCCCCCTTCCCCCCACGCTTCACTATTAATACATTTTGTTGAAAATCTACGAAAGTTTGAGTGTTTAAACGAGAGAGAAATGTGAGAAAACGTTAATTCGAGGGATTACTGTACTGTCAAATATCGGTCGTTAATATCAGCCCACTTTTACACATCGGGCCGATACCAATATGTTAAAATTCGGCTGATACCGATGTTAATGCCGATATATCGTGCATCCCTAGTTCACACATTTTAAACTACACCTGAAGAATCATTTCAATAGAACATTCATACTATTTTTCACATTCAAGCATCAAGCTCCTGTGTCCTCATAACTCAAGAAACATTTTCTCTGTCACTCAAAACACAGCAGCAGGAGTTCTCCTCTCTATCTCCTAAACAAACACCAAGGATGTGCATATGTGATTTAATCAATAGAGAGGCCAATTACGCCGGAGATGAGGCTGCCATTACACTCTCGAGTCTTCATAATTAGACAAGCCAGTTTCCACCTGCTCCTCTCGGCAAAAACAATGAAACTTTATAGGGCGGAACTTTTGTACAGTGAGTAATGAGCGGTGACGGCCCGCGGAGTCAGACAGTGTTGTGTGGCCTTTAATCAGGGGTCAGCCTCACGTGTGCTTGGACTTGTGGTTGGCCTGTTTTTTTTTTCAAAATTCTCAGATATTGTTTACTCAGAATTCTTGCTGCCGTTTCATGTTTTTATATAATACCTCAGTGGTAATTGAACATTTGGGCTGTAGCAGCACCATTTTTTTTATCTAAATTTTTTTTTTTAAATATTGTTCTGTCATATTGAAAAAGGAAATAATATAGCAAGATACTAAGATAAGTTTAATGCAACCTTCCAGTCAAAGTAATAACATCTCCATGGTGACAGGCTTCTCAGCAGAAAAGTATACCTTTAAGTAGGGAGGCACAATATATCGGCATTAACATAGGTATCGGCTGATATTGCCCAAATTCTAACATATCAGTATTGGTCCGATGTGTAAAACTGGGCCGATATTAACGGCCGATATTTGTCAGTGCTATAAATACCAGATTAAGAGTGACATGGTGCGTCATGTCTTTGTGTTAAAAGACATCAATATTTCATAAGATCAATAAGTGAGTTAAAGGTTATAAATGAGTTCGTTTCATATTTGTAAATTGTTCAAAAGAGTTCGGTAAAATCAGAGTGAGAAATCTTCACCTTTAAGGATGGTTCTATTTTGAGTAAAGAGTGAGCGTTCCTGTGTTAAAGTCCGGTCTCTTTTATACGAATTAAGCGTGAAGACGGCTCGTGTTCACGCTCAATATGTTTTATACGTTTGAACCTCGGCAAACTTTCACCTTTGTGAGTATTTTATGTTAACACGCACTTTGATTAAGGTGATGTATATATTGCGAGCTTGTGGTTTCACGGAGCTAACTGTTTAAGCTAGCTGCTCGTATTTTGTTCATCACATGTTTACGACATTAGTAATGTGCCTTCTCTATTCTATGTTTCAGTTACTACATAAATATCTAAGAGACCTCCATAAAACAAGAAAAGTATGCCTTGTGTACAGAGTTTTTCTTTATTAGTTCGCTGGCTGTCAAGCCTCACATAGTCACGAGTCGTGAGGACGGCACATGGTGATTTATCATCCTTGTGTTTTTTTTTGTTTTTTTATATAAACTTTCTCACAGGGGTTTTGTGAATAAAATAAGTTAACCTTTATGGAGTCAAAACACGTTTTGAAACTAAAAGAAGACATTCAAAAATTAATTTTGCATGATTTGCAGTCTGTATAAAATGTTATCTAAAAAATTTTCACTCAAATCAAATCAACTCAAATCAGCTTTTACTACTACCGCTACTGCTACTGATACTGCTGTACTACAACTGTTACTACTACTGCTGTTGCTGCTACTGCTACTTCTACCACTACTGCTAGTGCTGCTATTACTATCATTACTACTACAACAAAGTATATTTAATCAGGAACATGTAAGTATGTTACATACTTACTTGATGATAAGGAGACGTCACATAACTAAACAGGGGATGAATAAATTATTAGCTACTACTACTACTACTACTACTACTACTACTACTACTACTACTACTACTACTACTATTCTACTACTACTACTGTTAATGCTGTTGCTACTATTTCTGCTACTACTACTACTACTACTACTGGTACAGCCACTACTACTACCATCATTACTACTGCAACAAATTGTATTTAATCAGGAACATGCTTTACACATGACAATTAGGAGACATCACATAATTCTTTATTAAGAGGGAAGTTTAATATTGTGCAAAACAACTGTCCTCATTTGGTCAGCTCCTCCTGCTCTTCCCAGTGTCACCTACAGATGGCAGCATTCTCCTGACCGCCCTGTCCCTGGCCCCTGTGCACATGCAGACAGCTGTGACAGACTCCCATAATGTGGATTTACTGCAATGGCCCCACAGCAAATGAGATGTACACTGTTAAATAGTTCGGAAAGACATCTCCTGCTCCGCTCAGCTGTGTCCTCATCTCACTGTCCCAAGAAAAAAAAATATATAGAAAAAGTACTGCATAATTTATCTCACAAAGTTTGAAGTGGGGAGATACAAAAGTTTATGTGACATGTTTTTGTGTTTTTCTAATTATGGTTTAGTTATTGGTTATTATGCGCTTGGTTTCGAGGTAAATATGAACTATATCAGTTAAGTGGCAGTTTGTGAAAAAAAAACTTTTTTGGAGGAAAAAATACAAAAATACAGGAAGTAAGGGAGAGTTCTAAAATGGAACACCTCCATCAATGCATAAAATTCCATCCAAAATACAGACACTTTGCAAACTTTTTTTCAGTTTAACAGTCATTTATTTTTATTTGTGTCATCATAACTGTGCAATTTAGTCATGGCCATTGGTAACATTATGGTTGCTAGGTAACAGGAAGCATCTGTGCATATGGGCATCTATCTGCAGCCCCTGTCTAACCAGGAAGTTAAATTATAAACTTGACTAAAAATGAATTATAGCTTTTTCTATACCCGCTCTTTTGTTCTGTGTATTTGTATCAAGAAGTGCACTTTAGCATGCCAGTTGTTTTTTATATATTTTATTGGAATGCCCCTTGAGATGTGCCATCTCATTTTCGAGGGGGTCCAAAAACACACAATATTAAGATAAGATAAGACTATTGATCTCACACAGGAGAAATTCACTTGCCACATTAGCTCCTGGCAGTTTAGTGCAAAGAAAGTTAGAACAAAAAAGTGCATACAGACAAGATAAGTAATAATAATAAAATAAGTAAATAAGAGAATATAGAAAAAAATTGCATGTTTAGACTATATAGTGGAGTTATACAGTATACAGTATATAACCCAAAACATGCACCATAGGTAAATCCTCCAGCTTAGGTCCTGACCAAACCGAAGCAAGAAGATCATGGAGATGGTCCCCGGGCGCAGTAATGTGCTGCCCACTGCTCCTAATAACAGGATGGGTTAAATGCAGAAATGGAATTTCCCCACTGTGGGACTAATAAAGGCATAGCTTTCTTACAGCGGTGGGGATGAAGGATCTGTGGTAGCGCTCCTTTTTGCACTTAGTAATACACAATACAGTACAATACAAAACTTACAGGTTTACATTCTGCTACTTATTTATTTAACCACCACTGTCCATCACTGCACTGTACACATTCATCTGAGTCACTTTATTGTAGTGATATTATATATTACTGAACTGGAGTCACTTTAACTGCTGTTTGTTCACTGCTCAGAATCAAAGACATTTATTGTGCAGCGTTCCTGTGCCTTTTAACCTTACAGTGTTGTTTTTTTTAGTTGATTGTACATACGTATTATTATTATTATTATTTAGAAGAAGAAGAAGAAGAAGTGACTTTATTGATCTCACACTGGAGAAATTCTTCTCTGCATTTTAACCCATCCTATATATATATATATTTTAACCCATCCTATATATATATACATATATTAGGAGCAGTGGGCAGCACACATTAGGGCGCCCGGGGACCATCTCCATGATCTTCTTGCTTCGGCTTGGTCAGGACCTAAGCTGGAGGTACCTATGGTGCATGTTTTGGGTTGGTGGGGGAAACCGGAGTGCCCGGAGGAAACCCACCCAGACACGGGGAGAACATGCAAACTCCACACAGAAAGGCCCAGGCGACCCAGGGATCGAACCCAGACCATGCATGCAAACTCCACACAGAACACACACAGAAAGGCCTGGGCGACCCGGGGATCGAACCCGGAACCTTCTTGCTGTGAAGCAAGAGCGTTAACCACTCTGCTACCGTATCTTAATTTTGATGCATGCTCATATTTTCCTACTGTTTCTGAAACTTGTGTTGTGACACTGCAGTTTCCCCATTGTGGGACAAATAAAGTTATCTTATTTTATCTTACAAAACATACACAACAAACAGACATGCTCGCTCCCTCATGCACTCCTCCCAACTTCTGCAACAGTACCTGGTATACACATATATACATACAATGGAACAACTTGATATGAGCACATCTCCCCTATTCTTGCGTCTTTGCACTGGCTTCCTGTTCGTTTTAGGATTGATTTTAAGATTTTATTGTTTGTTTTTAAAGCTTTGAATGGACTCGCCCCAAAATACATCTCTGACCTCATCCAAATCTACAGACCGGTGCTCTGAGGTCAGAGGGCCAGCTCCAGCTCGTGGCCCCTAAGACTAGACTTAAGACTCGGGGACAGGGCTTTCTCTGTTGTCGGCCCCAAGTTATGGAACGCTCTGCCCCCTCATGTCAAAACAGCCCCCACACTGGAGAGTTTTAAGTCTCGTCTTAAGGCCCACTTTTATTCTCTGGCTTTTAATACCGCGTGAGTTGTGTGGTCCTCTGTGTTTTTTATAAATTGCTTTTGTTTTTAGTTATTTTATTATTATCACTTTATTTATTGCTTTTTAGTAATGTTTTTATTAAGTTCTATTGAATTTTATGTGCAGCACTTTGGAAACTGTCTCTGTTTATAAAATGTGCTATAGAAATAAAGTTGGATTGGATTGGAACTTGGAAAAATTAAAAGACAAACCAAAAACATTTGAGATATGAAAACAAAAAAAAAATTAAATTAACTGAAAGATGTTAAAGTGCTTAAGGGTGTGGTTGAACTATTCCAACCTGAAGGGGCTTTGTACTGAAATGATCCGTGTCCAACTTCTGTGTAGATTCGGGGAACAGAAAAAGTGACACAGCTTCTAAGTGAATATGATGATGTTACTGGGACTAAATATTGATGTAGATAATGGGGACAGACAGTTAAAGTAAATAAATTTAAACATTAGTAGAATCCAATGAAATTGATGTCTGTTGTATGGTCGCAGCCAGTTGAGTTTTCCAAATAAAATACAGTGATGAGTTTGGTGTGGGCATTTAAGAATAAATCTACAGAGAGAGTTGAAGAGAACAGTTAGTGGTTTGAGATGTACATCATGTGTATTTTGATCAATTGTAGCAGCATAGTCAATGATGGGTAGAATTAATTGAGTAATAATTATTTTCCTGACTTCTTGATTAAAACGGTTAGCTGAATGGTAAAGAGGACTTAACATATGTTCTTTTGATGATTTAATCAATATGAGGTTTGAAGTTCTGGGTCCAGCCAAAGATAATATATTAGACAAGATATTTGATAGATTCAATTTGAATCATCCTGGACCCATCACTGAACTGAATGTGAAGGTCAGGGGATGGAGTGTTATTAGCTTTACCGCCAGTGAAAGTTGTGAAAAGCACTTATTCTAAATAAATTCATCTCTATGAATAATTAGGATGCTTCGAATGCATAAGGTAAATGAGGAATAACTTTGGGGCACCACTTAAAACTCAAGCACTGTGCCTTCTGTTATAATGAAATGTCATATGTACTTTAAAGGGACAGTGAGTAAGATTTTTACCCGTTAATTACTGAAATTGAAGATACCCATTCAAAAATACATTGTTTTCCAAGCCTTTTCACTTCCATCATGAAATCAAAGTATTTTGGACTTTTGGACTTAGATATAGTCACATAAAAGGGGGATCTTCCCCATGCAGAGGCAGCCATTTTGAATACAAGAGCCGCAGAAGGACATTTGGGCTCCGCCTTCGCCTTCGGCAAGGCTCGTGGTTTTGGGTAAACAACACAAGCATGCTGCCGGATCAGACGTCGTAATGGATCTAACACGTGTTTTGGACTAAATTGTTTTACTGGATTTTATTCGCTGGATCCTTACGGACAAATTGAGAGCAAGTTTATGGTGAAATACAGAGTTTGACCTGTGCAAAGGAGACTGTAAGGTTTCATTTGATATGTAGAGTGTCATGGTACATGATCGGGAATGTGTGTTTTCATGAGAATAGGAAAAAAAAAAAAAACGGGACCGTGTTTTATTACAGTAGCGGCGCGCGGATCCCTCGAGGTCTGCCGTAGCTAAAACAGAAAGTGCAATAGCACCATCCACCTATGCGCCACGAATCCTACACACTGGGGCTTTAAAGGTGCATTGTGTAACTTTTCTGGTGGAGGGTCTGTCACCTGCTTGTTTTTTTGGATTATGTCATTGCCCGGTCTGGAATGTTCCACAGCGTGTCATTAAACAGCTCTACCTTACATTTATTCATTTACAGGTGGTTTTATTGCTCAAACATACCTAGAAAAATATATATTCTGACTGTGACTGGGGTCGCCTTTGTCTGGTTTGACTCCATGAAGATAGAAAGGTTTAATACCGTACTGTGAAACATTCCAGACAAAGCAATAACTTTCTGTGGAGAAAAGCATTTGGCAGATGTTCTACTAGAAAAGTTACACAATGCACCTTTAATATTTAGATGTTCCTTGGAAACCTTGCGTGTACTGTCCTTGTTTTTGTGCTGGTTAAGTCTGGGCTCTTTTTAGTTCCTGAGGTGGGGCTGGAGGCAGTGATCTGTGTAATTCAGCTCATTCATTATGGATTAGCAGTGAATGGAAGAACACACTGTTTTTAGTACTGATGGACCAATGCATTTCTAATAGTTCTAATAGTTTTTATAATGAAGTCGTGTCCCTTGGTTTTCACTAGCTCTTCCTACAATGTTTTATACCAAATTACTCAATTTGCTAAGCTGGGTTTTTACATTTTAATAATTGTATTGTTTTTACTGAATAAGTGGACTTTTTGTTTGGGGTTCCTCTGGGTTCTTTGTTTTCCAAAGAACTTTTGACACGTCAAAAGTATCAAAAATAAGAATCGTTACTAAAACTAGTATCGAAACTAGATACTCATTTGAGCAAGTATTGATAAAACATATTGATAGGACAGAAATGAACCTGATCCTGAGCTGTATCAGAACAAGTAGAAGAGCACATAGACTAGTATATGGAGAACTATAGAACCTACCTGGAGGAGTACTGAGGGAGTACACAGATATAAGGCCACATGGTAAGAAAGTACTATTTTTTAATTCTGAAAATCACATTCTATTGCCTAAAGACATAATGGTATTGGAATGAGTTTTAAATATCAAGTCTATTAGTACTTAATACTGAATTCGAGTAGGAAATATATGTAGTATGATAATTGTAAGTAAGAGGAACATGGGCAAAATTTGCACATTTTGATTTGCTACAGAAATGCAATGTTCCACAGTATGGCATTAAACATTAATATCAAGCAGGTGACATTATCAGGCCAAGTTAAATGTGAAATCTGTGGAGAAGCAACCCATTCACAAGTTTTTCAAAGTATGTGTTTTGCTTTAAATAAATGTAAATAAACTTAAAGGCAAAGTAACGTTATTTTACAATCTGAGCCTTCTTTCGGTAATAAAACAAGTAGTTTTACTCACCCATAGCATTTTTCTGTCAATTGGAGCAGTATCGCAGAACTTATGTTGAGCCGTTCTGTTCTAGTAATGATCCCGTATCTGTTAACATGGTGCTGTATCATTTGCTCGGGGCATTACTTTGCGGTCTCCAAATAACACAAACTTTAGCACTTTTCAAATCATAGAAGCCCGATGTCTTAATGAAAAATTTCGTTTGAAGCAAAAGTGGCCTGTAATCCGAGGTTTAGCCATAGTTTCGAGTAGATGAGGACGCCAGTGCGCATGCGCGGACTGCTCCGGGGACCCAAATAGGAAACGCAAAGCTGAAAACTATGGATAAATCTTGGATTACAGGCCACTTTTGCTTCAAACGAAATTTTTCATTAAGACATCGGGCTTCTATGATTTGAAAAGTGCTAAAGTTTGTGTTATTTGGAGACCGCAAAGTAATGCCCCGAATACAAATGCTAACAAATGCTAACAGAAACGCCAAAACATAACTTTCTTCAAACAGCTCCAAATGACACGAACGTGATATGGGTGAGTCAAACGACTTGTTTTATTACCGAAAGAAGGCTCAGATTGTAAAATAACGTTACTTTTCCTTTAAATAAATCTTAAAACACATCTAATTGAATTGATAAGTTTATTGATATCCTGTGGAACATTCCAGACAATGCTATAACATCTCCATGGCGACCAGCACCACCCCTCACCACCAGAAAAGTTACATACTGCACCTTTAAAACTTTATTCTAAATGAGCAGGAAATTTGACATATTTCTGTGCAGTTCTGAAATATCAAATGTATAACTCAAAATGTCCCAGTGCATTTCATCTTGTTTTAATTGAATCTGAGGAAGGGAATATTACAGAGTGGCTCTGCTCTGGTCTGCAGATGGGAACATCAATAGTTAATGCTGGTTCAGCTGGTGCCCTCTGCCCACAGGGCAAAGAGAGCAGCTACAGAGCCAGCTCTGCTCTTCTAACACTCTTTATTATTATTATTATTATTATTATTATTATTTTTATTATTATTTTTATTATTATTATTATTATTATTATTATTATTATTTCCCTTTTTTATTTGAAATCCTTAATTTCATTACTATTTTTCTATTCTGTCAATAGTGTTATGAAATCAACAATATTCCGAATAAAAAAAATTGGAAAGGTAACGTGATATAGAGTAGCGCCACTGAAATGTTTGTAAACTGTGGTGTAAGATCCTGTGTATATCACGATGAGATGTATTTATTCATTTGGCCGTCTTGTCTGTATACATCAGGGGTCTTCAACGTTTTTCAGGCCAGGGACCCCCAAACAGATGGCGAACTGGGCCAGGGACCCCCTACTATATATACGGCATAGAATTGTGTTTTATATTAAATTGAGCTTAGTGTCATGTATAAACATTGCTACTCTGTTATGGTACATCCAATACAAGGAAATAATACACAGGTTAATACTGTATTTTACACTATAAAATATAAAATTATATTATTTTAAAGTGGAAAAAAAAAGATTTCGCGACCCTCCCCCCTGCAGTACCTCCGCGACCCCCCTGTTGAAGACCTCTGGTATACATCATAACATGCATTGTATATTTACATTTTTATTCTTCTTTTTTAATATACCTAGATACTATGAACCAGACATTAAGATTAAGCCTTTATTTGGTCTCACACAATGACACAGTGACACACGGGAGAAATTTGACTTCTGCATTTGACCCATCCTTTTCAGGAGCAGTGAGCAGCCATCTTTTTCGGCGCTCGACATGATGTGTTCTTTATAAAGACTGAATTGAATTGAACTGAATTGAATAAACGGTCTGATATATTATATTGTAATAAACTGAATAGTCACAATTACCGATTAACCATCCTCTTGACATCCCTAGCTCCCACTGTATACCCCTGAACACCAGACAGTATGGGCTCTGTTCATGCTTACGTCACAAAAGCGATGACAGCTTCCTTTGGGCTCTGTTGGCGATAGTAACCCAGTTTTCTTCATCTAGATGTCATTGTATTCTTTATTTTTTACTTATATAAATTACTTATTAATTTGTGTATTATTAAAAAAACAAAACAAAAAAACAAAGACCCTGGAGAAAGAGGACACCTACACATTTTTCCTCATTCTCATTATATGGCCTTGTCTCATGTAAAAGCTCAAAACCTCCAGAATTCCCTGCACTAGCACTTGGCTGCAGGTTTAGGTAGTGAGAAATTCCATCAGAGTTCTTTTAAGTTTCAACTAACTGGATCTTTTGCAAACTGAGGCTACGTTTATACGGCGACAATCAATACAGAAGACGCAAAAGTGGCGTCTCGTCTTCAATTTTTTATCCGTGTTTAGACGAGCGTTCTCAACAGGAAATGTTTGTTTATACGAAGACGCAAAAGTGGACGCAAAAGCCAGCGAAGGGAGGCGCTGTAAATAACTGGACTGAGTTCAGCGTGGGAAACGACAAAAAAACAAACAAAAACAAAAAACATCACAACAGCGTCAAGTTACATTTCTAACCACGACTGTACCGGAAAAGAGAAAGGTAAAACTTCAAAATAAAATGTTCTAGTTGCATTTTAAATGAGTTGTTAAGTTCTGCTCCAAACATTTCAGTGACTTGTATTTTTGTTTACATGTTTTTGAATATTGTACTGAAAATAGTGACATTACAGGAGGATTACAGTGAATTAGAAAATATAAAATCACATGGGGTTTTACATTTGAAGTGCCTCATGCGGAAGTCGCTTGTCTTGGCGTCTGTGTGGCTGTGAGAGTGTGAGAAAGACTTGTACGGGAAGAAGAGAAAAGACCGTAGACGTGTGTGGGTGCGATTTATACAATTGCTGAAATGACTCTTGTATTGCCGCATCTATGTGACGTAAACGCGTACGCGACGTGAGCAGATCTGACCAGTTTTGCGTCTTGGGCAGTTTACACGGAAACGCTACAGCGGAGCGTATTTAACTTTTCCACTCTGGAGGGTGGTTTCAGATTTTTGCGTTTTTAGGCCCCAAAAACGCCATCACCGTGTAAACGAAAGGCACTTCCGATAAAATATTTTGTCGTTTTTACCCGTAAGCGTTCTCGTGTAAACAGGCCCTGAAACACCAAATTATAACATGACTAATTAGTACGTCATATCCATCTTTTGTAAGAATGATATAATTATTATACAGTGTTTAATTAGTTTATTTATTTTTATGCATTTTTATATACAATTCCTTAAACCATTCCGCTGCAAATATGCACACTCCATAAGTTTGGCTGTCACACGCTTTCCTTTTTCCTCTCACAGAGTGTAATTTTGAGCAGAACGTTCAAATGTCAGTCTCCATTATAAAGCTCCACTTTCACAGAACAGGCTTGCATGTGCGGCTCTTGTACTTTTTGTCAGACTGGCAGTGGGACGGGTGTTAGCTTGTAGTACAAGCAGTGATCCACGGAGTACATGACTGCTACACTTACTCTGTCTTCATGTTTCCCTCTGTAAGTGAGAACATCAACTGATGAACATTTCGAGTTGGAGCTTGGTTCGTTTTAATAGATTAAAAGACTTTCTAGAATTTATTAATGTCATAAATTCTGATAGGGAGAATCAGAATTTATGAGGCCTTTTAAACTATATGGGAGATTCATGTTTTTTTTTAAAGAAATATTCAATTTTATGATCTACAAATGCTGAACCTCCACAAACTTGCCTCATATAATGGTTTGCAGACCTTTCAAATGCTTTTTACCATGGTATAGCTTACGACTAACATACTTGGAGTTGTATTTTGCGTCACTGAGTCTTGTTTGATGAATTTTGTCCAGTAAATCCACTTCACTTGAGCTGTCACAAAATACGTGGTTTGAATTTTTCCAGGATTGTTGCGTCACAGGTAGAGACCCTGTGCAGTTTTAAAGTCCGTAAACCATCACTAGACTTGTTCAAAGTATTTCTTCCATCAACTTGTGTTCATTACCACTGTATGCTTACATGAACATATCAGGGCATGTTCCTTCACTAGATAACATCAGTTGTTTTCCCCATGGTAATTCCCTATGCTGCCAGTAGATGGAGCCTGCACCAGATTCCAGTATGAGGAGCGCCCAAGTTATAAAATAACGTCTGGTTTTATACTGTATATGGTGATTGTTTTTAATTCTACAGTACTAAACACATGTTCTAAGCAAAGGAATTCAAGAGCATGTTTAAAGGGAACCATAATAATAATAATGCATGATGCTAGATTACCCTATTTTGTGATCTGCATTATAATGTTGTTTCCTCATCAAAAACATATCTGCAGTTGTGTTTTGTTTCATTCACACACGTTTAACACACAAATCCTGCATATTTAGGTTGAGTTCTTCTCCCAAACAGAAAACATTCCACGTTGTGATGTCATGTGTTAATAATACATTCAGTGCTCCACTGTGCCACTGTGTTTTCACTAGAATCACTTGAATCATTTCAGCCCCGGAATTGCCAGTAGCTGTTGACTTAAAAACTACCACTACATGTCATCACAAGGTGGGACAGAGCATTTGGAGCTTTGGAGATGTAGACCGACTAATAAGGGTTACTGAAACGCATGTGAATGAAACAAAACACAACTCCAGATATGTTTTTGACGTGGTAACTATATTCTAACATGGTTTAAAGGGACAGTGTGTAAGATTTTTACCCGTTAATTACTGAAATGGAAGATACCCATTCAAAAATACATTGTTTTCCAAGCCTTTTCACTTCCATCATGAAATCAAAGTATTCTTTTGGACTTAGATATAGTCACATAAAAGGGGGATCTTCCCCATGCAGAGGCAGCCATTTTGAATACGAGAGCCGCAGAAGGACATTTGGGCTCCGCCTTTGCCTTCGGCAAGGCTCGTGGTTTTGGGTAAACAACACAAGCATGCTGCCGGATCACACGTCGTAATGGATCTAACACGTGTTTTGGACTAAATTGTTTTACTGGATTTTATTTGCTGGATCCTTACGGACAAATTGAGAGCAAGTTTATGGTGAAATACAGAGTTTGACCTGTGCAAAGCATTCTAAGGTAAGCTAACCTCGTGCTTTTTCCGTATAAAAGCCCCATGTGCTCGGGGAGTGATTGTTTTGCAGGGAAATGAATTGCATAGTCAAAAAGAGGAGACTGTAAGGTTTCATTTGATGTGTAGAGTGTCATGGTACATGATCGGGAATGTGTTTTCATGAGAAAAGAAAAAAATAAAATAACCGGGACCGCGTTACGGCGCGCCCGGGTGACCCTCGAGGTCTGCCGTAGCTAAAACAGAAAGTGCAATAGCACCATCCACCTATGCGCCACGAATCCTACACACTGGGGCTTTAAAGCTCACAAGGCTCAAGTTTGTGTAATATAGGACCTTTAAACTGCAAATTCCACCACAGAAGTCTGACCTGTCCTCTAGCTCAATTTTTAAACTCAGGATTCTAAACTGTTTTGACATATAGATTACAAAAATGCAACCTATATAGTCAGAAGAAAAGTGTTTTTAATGCCTCTGATCTGACCTGTCGCACCTTGCTCATTACTGAGCCTGGTAAATGGTCAGTCAGTGTCAAAGCTCTATAGGCACTTAGAATAGGTGTGCCATGTGATTAAGGAGATGTTACAAGGTGCCCTTTAACAGCTCCACCTATCAGCACAATAACCAAAAAGCAATTAAACAGACTTTCTAACAGGCACTCAATTAACACAGAGAGAGAGGGAGCAGAGGAGGAGAAGATGGAACTGAAGAGGTGGAGAGGAGGTGGAGATGGTAGAGCAGAGGAGGAGGAGGAGGAAGAGATGGAGCAGAGGAGTAGGAGAAGATGTAGCACAGGAGGAGGAGGGAGAACAAAGGAGGAGGGGGAGAGGGATCAGAGGAGAAGAAGACGGAACAGAGGAGGAGAGGAAGTAGAGGAGCAGGAAGAGATAGAGCAGAGGAGGAGGAGGAGGAGAAGATAGAGCAATGGAGGAGGAGAAGATGGAGCAGTGGCAGAGGAGGAGGGGGAGATGGCGCAGAAGAGGAGGTCAAAGGAGGAGGGTGAAAGGGAGCAGAGGAGAAAAAGACGGAACGGGAAGAGAGGGAGTAGAGGAGCAGGAAGAGATGGAGCAGAGGAGGAGAAGATGGAGCAGTGGAGGAGGAGGAGGAGAGGGATCATAGGAGGAGAGGGAGATGGGGCAGAGGAGGAGAAGATGGAGCAGTGGAAGAGGAGAAGGTGGAGCAGTGGAGGAGGAGAAGATGGAGCAGTGGTGGAGGAGGAGGGGAGATGGTGCAGAAGAGGAGGTCAAAGGAGGAGGGTGAAAGGGAGCAGAGGAGAAAAAGACGGAACAGGAAGAGAGGGAGTAGGGGAGTAGAGGAGCAGGAAGAGATGGAGCAGAGGAGGAGAGAGAGTAGAGGAGGAGAAGATGGAGCAGTGGAGGAGGAGAGGGATCAAAGGAGGAGGCAAGAGAGGAGAGGAAGAAGAGAGGATGGAGGGATGGTAAAATACTGAAAGTTTGTCGGAGGAAAATGTTGAAAGAACCTTTACATTCACGCAGAGAAAACAGAATTTCTGCCTTGTTCCTATGACAACAAGATTTCAAAACTACATCTAAACAGTGCTTCATTGTGGGGTTCACATTTCTCTTATTGAAGTAACACAACTGGAAAATTGCCATACCATCTAATGAATGTCTGATCTAGACTCGGACCAATGCATACTGCTGTTGTGTCCATGGGCAAGACGCTTCACCCACCTTTCCTCCAAGTAACTGAGTGCATTTGTGAGAGCAAATGAAGAACTGATGAAAATGAGTTCATTAACAAGCACTGTCTCTATGGTAAAAACTGTTTATAAGAAGTTTCGTAGTTTTCATAGTGTTGTATTGTATATTGTATAGTATACAGCGTACTCAGACTACGGAGAAGCATTCAACTGCACTGATCAGACTTTTCTGCATGTGTTCAGAGGTGTACATGCTCATATAGGTCATATTATCATCTTTCTGCTGTGGATTAGTTGTTTCAAAGTTCTGAACCACCTTGTTTAAAAGTGGAAGTAAAAACTACCCAAGCTTTGAGCAAGGAGAGGCAACTAACTTGTAAACAACTTGTCCAAAGAGTAATTGTTGGAAGTAAATGAAAAAGTAAATGTTGCTGCGTAGGCTATATATTTTCAAAATTGCAATTACATATATCCTAGCTACTTTTCTAAGCAATTAAACTAGAGGTACATAGATAACTTTTAGCGCTAATGGGAAATTACTCTTAGCCTCCCCCCCTCCAGCTGTAGTAATTTATCTTTTCGGATTATAATCAAATTAGGAGCACAGTTGGATTTTAAACTGAAAATTGTTTGCTAGTAAGGTGTGCTTTTCCATTTCTTCAAATTAACAAACCATAGAATGTTGTCACGATATTTAAATTTCAAACTCGATTTTGATACTAAGGAATAGATGCTATACTCGGGGGCCATTTAGACGAGGATGATTGCGACTGAATACGACAAAATATTCTATCGGAAGTGTCTTTCGTTTACACGGCGGCGCAAAACATGTTCACGCCGCATACAGCTGACTGGATGCGCCAAGCCGGTAAAAACAATAACAATACGTCGCAGGTGACAGAGGCGAGTTTGGACAAGACCGGGCAGAACCAGTCAGTGGTGGGACAGTTTTGAGAATGGATTAGTTGATGACAGTTCTTGGGTGGAAAACTTCAGAATGACTAAACAAGCTCTTGTTGGCACTTCTGGGCAGTTCTGCGCACTTCTGTGCTGGCATATTGTGAACTAAAGTCATAACTGATGCTGGGTTAGCGATGGCTCTTTGGGCATTATTCTGCGCAGTTATCTGGCATATTGTGGAAACACACACACACACACACAGCTCTGATAAAACTGCAGGCATATTCCCATACTTTCCTCTGTCCGAGCACCACCAAGTGCTCTTGTCTGTGTTCTGTGTTTCTCATAGTGCTTTAGCACTTTAGCAGTTTAAGTTGCGTTACCACCGACTCCCGAGGTGCTCTTCTTGTGCATTTTATGCTGTGTGGCTCTGTGCTGGTTGACATGACTGAGATAAGCATTACATGCCTGTCCGTGTATAATGTAGCCTATAGGCTATGCATTATGTCCGACCAAACATTTCGGTGACACCCTCTTGCGATTGTGGCCCCCCGTAGTTCAAATGCGTTCCGCGGTCTATGCTCTTGTTGCATTAAGCGAAGAGCTCCGACCCTACAAGGAGGGTGAAACAACCGTGATGAGAGCCCCTGTGGTGTCCTGAAAAAGGTAGCTCTGACATTATATTAGCGGCCTGGCATGCATATTCAATCGAATTCGCCCACTTTTGCGTCTTTGTATAAACAAACATTTCCTGTTGAGAACGCTCGTCTAAACGATTGAAGACAAGACGCCACTTTTGCGTCTTCTGTTTTGATCGTCGCCGTATAAACGTAGCCTCAATAACAATTCCGATACTACAATATTAAAAACACTCTTTCTTTGTTTAATAGAATGTGACTTTCAACATCATATCATTGTTATACTTCAGGGTCTGTTGTCCCAGGCCCCAGGGTTTTAGGGGCCCAGAATCTGACCCTCCTCCAATTAATTTATATTAGAGGGATGCCCATGTGTGGCTTCTTGCCCCAGGCCCCCAAATTTGTGTTGACAGGTCTGTCTATTATCTGATTTTCAATCCTTTTGACAACTTTAAAGTGGTATTTAATAGTTTTGTAACGAAAGGAACCTTTGAAACTAGCAACTTTTTTGTAACATCAGTCAGTCTAAAGTATGGAAACTTCTAGACTAACTTCATATCAAATTTCTTATCTCGCGGCCATTTTGTCTACTTCTACATGCTGTTTGCTTCTCGTGCACCACCTCAGTATGCTGCCCCATGACTGATCTTTTGCATGTATATTTTACTGAGAACAAGGCTGTGATATTACACTGTAGCAAATAGATATGCAAAAGAGGCGCGTAATCCGACTGAATGTACTGGAAACGGCCCCGAGCACTGTCTGTCGCGTCTAGCACATAAATGGAAATGTGTTCTGTACAGTGATATATGCTTCTGCACAGCAAATATCATGAACGCAATTTAGTTCTTTAGGAAGCCATCTTGACAAATGTTCCATACTGTTATAGTAGATATAGGCCTAATCAAATAACTGAGGGCCTATATTACACAAAATTGACTCTTGTGAGCTTTAAGCCATGCTATAATGCTGTTACCTTCTCAAAAACATACCCGGAATTGTGTTTTGTTTCATTCACACATGTTTAACACAAACCCTGCATAGAAATACACTGTGAAAAATGTCCGTAGAAATAACAGAAAAACACTGTTAAACAGTACATTTAAAAAAAGTAAAGGGAATTACAGCAAAACATTGTTTTCTTTACAGTGTAATTTAGTAAATTTTAAACTAAATATAACTGTAAATTTAACATGAAAATGCCGTTTTTAAAACATAAATTCCTTGTTAAAATTACTTATTTATGTTATATTGACACATAAATACTGTATTGCAAAAAACAATGCAATGCATATTAAATAACAATTAAATAACAATTAAATTCTGTAGACTTAAAACATGGTTTGTTACAGCCTATCTTTAACTGAACATTTAGAAGTAATTTGAAGCACTGCTGATAAAAAGTAAAACTGTAATACTTGTGTACATGTGCCGCTGTTTTTACGGATAAAAACTGGCAGCTGTGGTTGCCAGAATAATCCTGTTAAAAATACAGTACATACTGTATGTAAACATTACGGAGCAACCTGTAAATTTAACATCCTAAAACTGCTTATTTTACATTGAATCCTGGTGAAATGTTCATGAAATCATTGTTTATTGTACATTGAATATCCGTAAAATTAACAGTTATGTGTTGATTATTGTACATTGCATACCTGTAAAATTTACATTTAGTTATCATTAACTGTACATGGAATCCCAGTGAAATGTACAAGTTGTACCGTAATGCTGTTTACATTTGACTGTATTTTTAACAGGATTATTCTGGCAACCACTACTGCCAGTATTTTTCTGTAAAAACAACAGATTTGTTTTTACAGTATACAAATAGATATACAGACAGAAAATACGGTAATATGGGCTTTTAGTAAGTTAGCCAGTTAGCTGTTAAGATAGTTTGTTAGTTGTTAAGTAAATTAAGAAGTTAGTTAATAGTAATTAGGCTAAGTTAGTTCAGAAAGGGCATCGGATTAAAGATTTAAACTTCAAATCACTCAGAGGGAATTGTCCCCTGAGTAATATACTGTATCTCTGACTACATATTTGACTTTGATTTCTTACCCATTATTCTTGTTTAAACCAAGCGCACACTGTAATAACTACACAAATCAAATAATTACAATGTGATTTCCCATTCGATAGAGTAATTGGAGTGATTTTTTCTCGAGCTGTCAGACCAGACGTCATATATGTGTGTGCAAAGGTCGCACATGGTTTCGCCTATGAGTGGCTCTAGACAGTGCTATTTCATGCATAGCTTCACATTATTACCTCCACAATGTGAGAGCTTTTCTGAGTGACATGGCCGCTTGTTCACAGCAAATTGGCGCCTGTTGGTGAATGGGAAGTGCAATACAATGGTTCTGGGCTTACATATGTGGGAGACTGATCTATTTGCAGTATAATTTTGAATGTGTTGTGTTGAATTGTTATATAAATCTTAGATATACGATGCTGTTTTATTTGCCAGAACATTTAAATGATTACAGGCACTTCTCCTGGTTATGTTAGTATTACTTTTTATTAATGAGCGCTCTTGGCATACTAAATTAAGATGGAGTCTCGTCTCAAAGATATATTCATATAGCTACAAGGGTCTTAGCTCAGAGGGTTTTGAAGGGGGATCTGGTTTAAAATGATTTCTATTGCTGTGCAGTCACTAGTTTCTCTTGTGTTTTTGTCTCTGCCAAAGCATTGTCCAGTCTCAAGCCTTCAATCCTTCCAATGGCTGAGTGGCTGGAACCTCCTTCACAGCAAGAAGGTTCCAGGTTTGATTCCCGGGTTGCCTTTCTTTCCTCATTCTCCCTCCTGCATTCCAGTTTCCTCTGTCAGCCCAAAGTCAAATCTTCCAGCTGAGGTAGCGCCCGCTGTTCCTGTTCCTGATGACGTGCCACAGTGGCATTGAAGCATTTTGTGGCATTTTTTTTTCCTGGCGGCACGGTGGCTGAGTGGCTAACACTCATGCTTCACAGCAAGAAGGTTCGGGTCGCCCGGGCCTTTCTGTGTGGAGATTGCATGTTCTCCCCGTGTCTGGGTGGGTTTCCTCCGGGTACTCCGGTTTCCCCCACCAACCTAAACATGCGCCATAGGTAAAATCCTCCAGCTTAGCGCCTGACCAAAGCCTAAATAACAAAACAAAATCATGGGGATGGTCCCCGGGTCAAATATAGAAACAACTTCTCCTGTGCGAGATCAATAAAGGTCAATCTTCTAATCCTTGACCACTGTAGGGCTTTGTGTTACAATTTTGTATGAAAAGCGCCTTATAAATATTGTTTGATTGATTGATTGAAGGATGGGTCAAATGCAGAGGACTAATTTCCCTTAACTCACAATGACCAACACATTTAGACTCATTATGCCATGATTGCTATTACATTTCACATTTGTTAGCTTTATTGTTTCATAAATAATTCAATTTAAAGATGCACTGTAACTTTTCAGGTTGGGGGTCTGCTACCATTACATGCTTGTAATATTCCACAATATGGTATTAAACTCATATAAGATGCATTTATCCAAATACGGGTGTTTTTATTGCTCAAAAACACCTTTACAAACATGTATTCTTACTGCGTCTTCACAGATCTCACCTGTAAATTGGCTTCTCCTGCTTGGTTCTATGGAGATTGAAATGTTTACTTTCAGGGCTGGACTGGGACAAAAAAACGGCTCTGGCATTTTTGGCTTAGACTCATAATTAGCACAACCGACTAATTTATTTGTTTGTGTTCCCCGAAGCAAAGTATTTTACTATTTTTACGTCTTGGTTGAGGGGAAACCAGCGCACAACATCCCAAACACCACCAGCAAACTCGCAGTAACTCAATAATTAATCAGTAATTCAATGGTTTATTTAAAATACATCTTGCACACACACAGCCCCCATGACACAAGTACATCAAGGCCGTCAAGCGACGTGGGGCCGTCCTCCCGTGGGGGGATCCCTGGGGGCTGGTGCACTGGGATTTGGGCGGCAGATCTGCTTGGACTGCTGCCCCTATGACCTGAAGACTCGGAAGAAGCGGAAGAAAATGAATGAATGAATGAATCTTGCACACAAGGTCAGGAGCATGTTGGCTGGCACCCCAGGTGAAATTCCTGTGGAAATGAAGTGTTAAAAAAAGAAAAAAAAAATCTCATCAAATCTACACAATTGATGTAGGTCACTTGTTTTGTTTGTGAGCGATTTTCATGCCTGTCCATTACCTAACATTACTACCTGCTTACCTACTGTGCCTGTGCTACACTTCCCTGGTCACTCTGTCCCTCGGGTTCCCTCGGATTCCGGATTCTGGCTGCTCTTCTCCCTGTCCACCTTCAACCTGGGCTGCAGAGGACATGGAGGCTCCAGCAGCCCCTCCAGAGAATATGTCTATTATTTTAGAACATTTTGCAGCGATTATAGCGAGATTTTTTTTAATCTTTTAACCTGCAACTGCTCCACACACCCTTTCTGCCACTTCTCCATGTTTCCACGCTCAACACTGAACCTGACAGGGATCAGTGCAGAGAAAAGGGTGGGATCGCTCTCGTAAATTATTATATTCTGATTGTTTTAGTCCACTGTCTATATTGAAGATGGACTAATGGGCTACCCCCTCTAAAGTGTGAGCCGGTCTCTAAGTAAAAAAAACAAACAACAAAAAACAGCATCGGCCCCTACACTGGGAAAATGCCGATTACCAGTCCAGGCCTGTTTACTTTGGATTGTATATGGAGGTAGTGCGGTAACATCTCCATGGAGAAAAGTAACTGGCGGGCCCTCTACCAGAAAAATGACACCTTGCACTTTTAACCAAATAATCATAAAATATAATTATGAATAATAATAATACCATTATAATACCATTATGGCTGTGTAATCCCTCAGAAAATTCAGAAAGAAAATTCTGTAAAAATGAAAAACTAGCTACATTTGATGTTGCTCTGTTTTCTACATTATTGTATTTTATATTTTTTATGTTGCCTTTATACCCCCTCAAAATGTGTCTGAATACCCCCTCAAAATTATATTCAGGAATTTAAATTTTAAAATGATTAATTTCTAATTAATAATATAAAACAGCTAAATTAATTATGATAACAAAAGATAGTATAATAACATTAAATAATGACATTTAAACCAGTAAAATTAAATGTGTTAAATTAATATGATAATTAAAAAGAAAGAAATATATAAGAATTATGCCTGATCAAAAGAATAAAAAGGGGTCAAGAAATTATAGATAAAATAAAATATTCTTAGGAAAAAAACGTGTATATATATGGACATGAAAACATGTTAGGATGAAGTTAAAAGTTATTTATCCATTTGTCTGTATAGATTTTTTTTTTTTTTGAGGACCATTATAGAGCACTTTATTCTGCAGGTGTGATGACCCTGAATAGTACACCTAAAACAATAAAGCTGCTAATTATTCACCAACACACTCAGGTACACTTCTACGGCCGTGTGAATTTTGGTGATAAACAACATGTAAATGGAGTGTGAATCCTTTGCTCTTGTGCATGTTTAGTATGTACAAGAGCGAACCATAATCCTATTTCAGCTCATATTCAGTGTGTGTGTGTTCTCAATTACACGCGTGAACCGCTGCTATTAATATTCATTACAGCACAGCGTCGTTCATAATCCCAGTATTGATTGGTCCAGAAATGGAAAGTCCTATAGCTATCACTCAAATCAAATGCATTATGTAACACACAAAGGCTGCTAAATCAAGTCAGACAACTACTCCGTAATAGTATATTTAAGTATTGTAAGATTATGCATAGATCCTTTGTATTATTAAAGGTCCTGTATTGACTTGAGAGCTTTAAGAATGGTTAGAATGCAGTTACCTCCTCAAGACATACCTGGAATTATGTTTTATTTCATTCACATGTTTGAGTAACTCTTTATTATTAGTCTATTTACATCTCCAAATCTCAAAATGCTCTGTGAGATCATGAAGTGGCAGTTTTAAAGTTAACAGATCCCTTTTAGCTTTAGTTCAGTAGAGATTGGGAATTCCAGGGCTAAAATCATCCAAATGATTCTAGTGATGGTGTATGGGGTAAAGACACAGTGAAGCACTTTTTGTAATACCACATGACATCACAAGGGGGAACAGAGCGGATTTACTCAAGCTAGGGATGTCAACAATTAATCGACTTACAATTAATTGTCGATCAAGACGTTGGCCGAACAAAATGCATTTATTGTAACTAATCGCTAGAGGGCGCTACTCTGGAATGTGAACACGAGATGTGAACCCACTCGCGAGAAAGACCATAGCGTTACATCATGTAACCCTTTCCTCTCTGGATGTTGCCGTACAACTCACAGTAGAGCTGGACCTAGAACCATATATTTTTGAAATGATAAAAGCACGTAACTTACATGCTTTTATAATTTCTTGATTGTTCTGGTTTTAGGCCCTGTAATGTTTTATGCTGTGTCCAGGGGCCCTGTGAAATGTATATTTTGTACTGTAACTCTTCACAGATTAAGGGAGAGAAATACTGTTGATGCCTTAGTTCAAAATAAATGTTGAGAATGTCCTAAAAATAGCCTGGATTCACTGGTTTCATCATAATATGTAGACTAAATAACATTCTGTTATTTAATTTCTTCTATTCCTTTTAATTTCAAGATTTCCATGCTGCAAGTGCAACAACTGAGCCAGTCCTCAATTTATTTTCAATAAAGAATGTATTTTGTTATTCAGCATCAATACATTTGTCTGCTTTTTACTAAGGAATAATTCATTGAGGAATATACAATATAATAATACTATGATATATTTATGACTCAGTGTTATGTTACTATAGCTTATATTCTTAAAGACCCTATTGAAACACTAAAATTCAGGTGAAAAACGCCGCTTATCAGTTAATCGTAAGTCGGATCGATAAGGTCAGTCACCTATAGATTAATGAATTAATCGATAATTTGCATCCCTAACTCAAGCACGTGTGAATGAAATGGGTATGTTTTTGAGGAGGTAACAACATTATAAGATGACTTAAAGCTCACAAGAGTCAATTCTGTGTAATATAGGACCTTTAAGCATCTTTGAGTGTCCAAAAAGTGCTGTATAAATCAACTGGAAAAAGTATTAAAATCTACTTATCCACTGCCTACAATTCTTACTTCCCATACCACTGGGAACCCGCCTAAAATGTTGTAGTGCTTGATAAGAGATCGTACTTATCAACTAAACATAAATAAATAGATAAAAAGCTTGATGGATTGATAGGCAGATATACAGATGTATAGATAAAAGTAAAAGACAAAAGCAAAACATATTTGTCAAGAAATCCGTGTTCCATGTCACCGCACCCCATCACCTACACAGTCTTCAAAAAAGTAGGAAAGCAACAAAACAAGTGAATAACAGGAAAACTAAGGTTCCTAGCTCCTGGAGACCAATTCGCTGGACGGTATTACACACCCTGTGAAACGAGATCAGCGACATTCTGAATACGCGGGCTGATTAGGAGCTCTGCACACAAAATCACATTGTCATCTGACCTCACTGATGAACAATAATTACAACCAGAAATAGCACCGTTTTGCCATACATGCTACCAGTCGAAAGTTTGGACACGCTTTTTTTTTTCTAAATTATCAAATATATGGCACAAGGTGTATTGAATCATGTTGAAAAGAAAAAAAGTGAAATGACCTTATTTACTGATAAAAGGAGAAGTTCAATTTGTCACGGACCTTATTTACTCGACTATTAATTAAAAACAAATTCATTAAAGTTCTCAAACTCCTCCCTATGCTTTGTTGACAGCGTTGCAAACCTTTGTCAGGGTCAAGAAATGCCAAAAGTGTAAAGCAGTGGTCAAAGCAAAGGGTGGCTATTAAAACTCATTGACTGCCGGTGACGAGTTTTCTCGTCATGTTGAATCCGAACGTTGAGTGCCGTGACGAATAAACTCGTCAAGGACGTTTTTCAGCGGGGGTTGCTAGGATACGACCTGGAGCAGCTTTGAAGGTGTAATTCACACTTCCCAACATGTAGGTGGCGATCTTGTATCATTATCTGCCAATCGGAGAGGCGGGAGAGGAGAGGAGTGTAGTGTGTGTGTACTGTGGAGTGCGAGTGGAGGCGAATGGAGTAAGATGGTGAGGCGAGTGAACCCGGAAAAGCAGATAACTGTTGATCAGCGCCTACGGAGCGGTTTGATCGCTTTTGGGACCCAAGATCCCGGATCAGAGGATCACAGAGACACGCAGCGATGTCGGGGCAGAGATCTGCTCTGGCTGAGGCAGGGCGTGTCCTGATCGCGCTGCGCGGAGCAGGGGGCTCCTGCTCCGCGCAGCAGAGCTCTGAGAACTCTGCGCAGCAGAGCAGAGAGACAGTGCCAAAGAAGTTTACTGACTTGGATTCTGCTCTCCAAAGAGGCACGAGATGAGAAGAATTGAGTTTATATGTGTGTGTGTGTGTGCGTGCGTGTGTACGCGCGCGTGCGCGCGCGCGTGTGTGTATGTGCGTGTGTAGCTGTGTGTGTGTAAAGGTTTATGCATGGGCTTGTGTGTATGTACATATACGTATATATGTGTGTGTGTGCGTGTGTGTATGTAGGTGCGTGTGTGTGTGTGTGTGTGTGTATATGAGTGTGTACTCTGAGCCTCAATATTGTTATGAAGTGACAAAGTTCTATTTTATATGAAAAGAGATTATATCCTGTAAACATCTCTTGGCACAATTGAGTTGAAGGATTCACAGAGCCTTATATTCTTATATTTGTAAATAAAAAATGTACTTTGTCATAAAAAATCTCTTTCTCTGTTATTTTAGATGTTTGAGGTGTCACTAAATCGATAAATATTGATGTCAAAGTCACTGATCTGCTCGAAATCCTTCTCTGAACTCAACGCTCGTTTTCTCCATTTCTTGCTCAAAAACCAGTGTTTTTGCTGAAACTTCCCTATGTTCTACTATCAGTTATTTGAGAACCGAAAAGGTTAGAAACATAATTTTTTTTCAAGATGAAAGAAGAGAGTCGACACTTTATTTTGATGTGTCCCATGTTTATATAGTCAAAGAACTCAGTATTCTGTGGGTCTTGGAAAATCAGTGAAATTCTACTGAAACCTGTGGCACTCTGGGGTTAGAATTCTGAAAACAGGCCGGCAGTGAATGAGTTAAAAAAAGTTTTGTTTACTGCATTCCATATGTGTCCATTCATAGTTTTGGTGTTTTCACTGAGAATCTGCAGTGTAAATAATGATGGAAATAAAGAAGAAACCTAAATGAAGGAGTGTGTCCAAACTTTTGACTGGTAGTGTATGTGTCTGTATGTATTGTACGTGTCACATGTTGTACGCACAGGCCAATGTCCTGCCACAGAAATGTTGCTGCTGTTCTGTTGGAGTTAAAGTGACTTTGTTTAGAGTGTACTGCACCTTGCTCTATACTGCACGTCCGTGGGGGAACTATAAAAAAATCAAGTGTACAGAGACGTGCAAGGTCGTTTTCACACAAACGTACGGAGGTCATTTTCACACAAACGTACGGAGGTCATTTTCGCACAAACGTACGGAGGTCATTTTCACACAGACGTGCAGAGGTCGTTTTCGCGCTCTCTGGACTGCAGTTACTTTGAGATCGTTCTTGTTCACATACACTGTGCATCATTCACCCCAAACACACACACCATGAGCCACGTGACGGTGACAACTTATTTCCAATGCACTTTAAGCAGACAGAGCCTTGTGAACACTTGCTGCGATTTGTGATTGTCTTTCATTTCACCTGTGGCGAACAGGTGTGAATACACTGTGAGGACGATGGAAGACGACTATTTATACTAACTAGTGGTAGTGTGAATACGATCTAAGAGTGAACTGTTTGTGAGCACAAGAGTTAATACACCTCAAGCTGTTCTAAGAAATGTTCTGTATAAGTGGATAATGTGCTGTCTGCGCAATTCAGAAAATGTGATAGTTTTATTGTTATTAAATAACAGTGCCATCTGCTATACTTCTCAGCTGTGGAAACACAATTATAGTTGTCTCCTAAGAGGTTAGGGACCTCTTATTGTTTTGAATAATTTTATATTTGAGATTTTATATTGTTTGTCTCTCTGTTTTTTACTCTATAGGGAATAAAGATAACTATAAGCTATATAAATAAGCTTAAAGGGGTGTTATGTGACTTTTCTGATGGATAGTTTTTCTGGAGATGAATCATCCACAGTATGGTATTAAACCTGTCTATCTCCATGGAGATGTGGCTGACTTCACTAGGCCAAGTTACAGGTCAGATCAAACTTATAGAACTGAAAGTGTACGACTCGAGCTGCTGTGAGTGGGAGCTGCAGAGTGAGGAGGTGCCGCACAGCTCTGGGTCAAACAGCATTCTCAGTGAAGGCTTCACATCTGTGGAACTCTTTGCCTCTGGAGTTCAAGTCAGAGACGAACATTAGACTTTTCTCCACAAAAGTAAAAAAGTGGCTTAAAGAAAATCAGAACTGTGAAGACTAAAACTGGATATAGTAGGAACAAGTGGGACCAATGCTTTTAATGCTCTTGTTTTGTTTTTTGTTCTCTATCTGTGTGTTATTTGTGTTGTTTTATGTTTTTAAAAGCCTAACCAGGGACGGGGGCTGCGAATAAGCCTGTGGCTACAAGCCTTATGTACATGGACATCGGTGACCTATGTGGTGGCAATGTTTTCCAATGTACTGTCCCTGTCAAATAAATAAATAAATAAATAAAATCAGTGGAGAGGCAACCTTACTCGCAGTAAGAATACACATTTTTCTAGGCAATAAAACACCTGCAGTATAACAAATACAAGATAGAGAAGTTTAATGCCATGAACATTCCAAATTACTCTTACCTTTAAATTACTTAAACAACTTCATACTGAGCTAGATCAAAACAGACATTTTAAGTCAATTTGATAGACATTTATTTCTCCTCTAATGGTGGAAAATAACCTATTTTTATTCACATATATAACAAACAAGTTTTCACTCTTTGATGCTATAGTGCTACTTGCTATGCTAATGAACATGCGCTGTCAATCACACGTCACACGTTCTGAAGCATGCTAACGCTAATTGGACTTGCATCAAATCGAAATAAAAACCCAGATAAAAACCCAGCAGAAATCATTTAAATCTATTATCCTTAAAGCTTTTGCTCTGTCAGTTCTTTCCTAATTGCCAAAGTATGTTACGTTTTAAACCTAAGCTAGCCATGCTGTTGTTCCATGCTAATAGTGTCGAACATAGCACCACGCAGTAATGGTGTTTTTCTTACTATTCAATGAACTAAATGAACTATGGGTAATGAGAGAATGGAAAAGATTGTATCTTATTAGCCACCATTAATTGAGTTAACCTCTGTCGCTATCGTTTGTTGTTTTTTTTTGCACATAGCTATTAGCATGCACGCTCAAGTGTGATTACAGTAAATGAGTTTGACGGGCTGGGTTATACGCAGTGGTGAAACATAACAGTAGTAAACGTAGTAAAGTACTGTACTTAGGTATACATTTTCGGTATCTGTACTTAACTTGAGTACATTTCAGAGTGAATACTTTTACTTCACTACATTTGAGAGCAGGTATCTGTCCTTTCTACTCCTCTACATTTTTTAACTGGACTGAAAAGTGGCAAAAGGAGAAATTCAACTTGTCAACTGGACAAAAGTTTGTTTGGTCGAATACGTTTTGCAGCTCATCCAAGCTGCTTCTTCAGTTCTGGCTCGAGTGCTGGTGGACACTGCTTAAAACTGTCTGAAGGGAAGAGCTAACTACAATGAAATGACTCTGAAACTATCACACCTATTTGGATGGACTGAAAAGTATTTTTTTTTAATTATATTTATTTTTTATATTTATTATACAGGGGGTCCTCGGGTTACGACGGTCTCGGGTTACGACGTTTCGTGGTTACGAACTCGCCCCCATTAAAAAAAATATGCATATATTACGCGTCATTCCGTCTTACACGGTTTAGCGTGGTAAGAGATGTAAACAAACGCGAACGGCGCGCGGCGCACGGCGCAAGAATACGCTTTGTTGTGGTTGTAGGGAGAAGAAGACAGCCTCATGTGCGTGCCCAATGTGGGCGGAAGTACCTGATGTGGGCTCTGATCTGCTCCTATGAAAGCGGCAGTGATAACCAAGCAGCGTAGTGGTCTAATTATTGAGATGGAAAGGTTATTGGTGCTTTGGTTGGAAGATCAAAGGCAAAATCCGGTTTACGACGAAATTCGGGTTACGACGCGTCTTAAGAACGGATCAACGTCGTAACCCGAGGACCCCCTGTATATATATATATATATATATATATACACACACACACACACACACACACACACACTCTACGTGTGCTTTATTACATCTCCCAATCTGTTAAATACTTTTAATTTTTACTCTTTAAGTACATTTTAAAACTGTCACTTTAATTTATTTACTGAAGTCAATTTTTTCATGTGATACTTTTTCTACAGTATCTGTACTTTTACTTAAGTGAGTACTTCTTCCACCACTGGATATAGGTCACTATCTTTTCTATTTCAATTTTTTTTTGCATACTGTAGCTGTGAGCATAGAAGCTCAAAGTGGTTGTCAGTTTTAATCGATTACAGTAAATGAGTCTGACAGACTGGGTTATAGGCTAAAGGCAGGGAGTTCTGTGCCAAGCGACTAACATTTTGGAATTTAGCAAAATAAAACAAAAGGAAATAGTCCAATTTTTAAGTTTCCCAGAACGAATTAGCAATCTGGTACACAGCAGTGGGATATCTTAGCATTAGCTTCAAAGTAAATAGTTTCATTTTATTATTTGTCTTTGTAAACTGAAAGAGCCCCTATTATGTTATTTTCTGATCTTTGTTGTAATATTTTTCCTCATCACAAACATACCCGGGGTTGTGTTTTGTTTCATTCACACATGTTCAACAAAATCCTGGATATTTAGGCTGAGTTTTTCTCTCAAACTGTGTTTCTCTCAAACACTGTTCCACCTTGTGATGTCATGGGGTAATACATTAAGTGCTCTACTGTGTTTTTAAACTCCATACCCTAGAATCATATGGATAATTTCAGCCCTGGAATTGCCAATCTCTACTGAACAAAAGGTAAAAAGATACCTGTTAACTTGAAAACTACTGCTTCATTACATCACAAGGTGGAACATTGCATTTTCATTTTTGGAGATATAGACAAACGAGTAATCCAGGATTACTCAAATATGTGTGAATGAAACAAAACACAACTCCAGGTACATTTTAGAGGCGGTAACAACATTCTAACATGACTTAACAATTTAAGTAAATTTTTTCCAGATCACACAAAAACACACATTTCGACTCACACACTACAATCACATACACTCACACATAAGTACATAATAGTAACAACTAATACAAAAAAATATAATAGACTATGTTTGCAAACAAGGACATGGGTTCTACATGGGTAAAAGACTGAAGTCCACAAGATAGTTTTTTTAAACTTGATTTTAAAAGTACAGTGGTACCTCACCTTACGAAATTAATTCGTTCCAGAAGTGGTTTCGTAACGTGAAAAATTCGTAAGTTGAGTAGCTATTTCAATGGAAAAAGCCTGATTCGTTCCAAGGCCCCAATCCAAGTTTTTTTTTTTTATAGTGTAACATTGTGTTCTGTGTGTTTCTCACATTTGTCTCTCGTTTAAACACTCAAACTTTCATAGATTTTCAACAAAATGTATTAACAGTGAAGTGTGGGGGGAAGCGGGAGGGGGGAGAAAACTGCGCTCTGACACGTGTGATGACCCGGCGCGGAGCTGATAGCAGGTCTAGACCAAGGTCTAAACCTGGACTGGACCAGGACTAAACCTGGACTAAACCAGGACTAAACCTGGACTAAACCAGGACTAAACCAGGACTAGACCAGGTGGATTAAAGCAGCGAGGAGGGGACTGCATGCAGTCTGAGCGCATGAACGCATGAACGAGACCCATGCAAGAGCCGCGGGCTCCTCCTGGTTTAGTCCAGGTTTAGTCCTGGTTTAGTCCAGACCACCGCGGCTCCTCTAGACCTGGTCAGGTCTAGAGGACCTGGTCAGACCTGGTCAGGTCTAGGGGACCTGGTCAGACCTGGTCAGGTCTAGAGGAGGTCTAGACCACCTCGGCTCTTGCATGGGTCTCGTTCATGCATTCATGCGCTCAGACTGTGTGCAGTACCCTCCTCGCTGCTTTAATCCACCTGCTCTAGTCCTGGTTTAGTCCTGGTCCAGTCCAGGTTTAGACCTTGGTCTATACCTGCTGTCAGCTCCGCGCCGGGTCATGTGCGCTATCACACACGTGTCCGTGCGCAGTTTTCTCCCCCCTCCCCCTTCCCCCCACACTTCACTATTAATAATTTTGTTGAAAATCTATGAAAGTTTGAGTGTTCAAACGAGAGACAAATGTGAGAAAAGTTTAAATCCAGTCTGAGAAAAGCGTATACTGTGTGTAGCTGAGCGCGCATTATTTGAATTTTTGAGATTTCGCTCGTAACTTGAATCTTCTTTTGTATCTAGAGACCAAAATTTACCGTGAAGGCGTTTCGTAACTTGAAATTTTCTTTTGTTGGGTCGTTGATTCGTAAGGTGAGGTACTACTGTATTTAAACTAAAACATGTTTCAGTAAGATATTGAATGCCATTCCACAGCACTGCACCTTTGTGAGCAAAAGAAAATTTAGCAACAGAGGTCCTACAGAAAGGGACCTGTAAACAATGATTTCAATGAGTATGAGAGTAAGAATTAGACTGAAAATAACTTTGATAATAAACGGGAAAAGATGAAGGAAGACAAATTACTTTAAACATAAAAACTCCAGTTTGGTACTTGTCCACTTCATATATTGTGAGTAGATGTGCGTAGTAACAAAACAACACTGTATATTCTTACTGTAAACAAGTGTTAGAACTCCACAGCTCAGTGAACAGTCAACAGAGCTGTTAAATGTGAGATGTATAGCTTCAAAGCGGTGCGAGGGTTGAGAAAATGAGATGAAAACCAAAGCGCAAAGTCAAGACATCAAATCGATACAAAGCTGCATTTGTACAAGCAGCTCAACGCCTTTGTAAATGTGGCCCAGAATAAAGGGAAAGGGCGTGAAATAACAAGAGGAACAAACGGGAGCAGAAGTGGCCATTTTAGAAGAATATACAAGATACACAAGATACAAGAGCTGTTAGGGGGAGTTTTACATTGGAACTTTTGGTAAATGATGCTAGTATTTTCTGTAAGATTATAAGCAAACACTTGCATTGATTTGCAAACTTGTGAACTTTATGCCATGTTATAATTAGGGATGGGGCCGATCCAATCCAGTATCGCTATCGGGTTCCAATATCAACGTAATTCATGGATAGGAAATTCCGATCCAACCTGCGAAAATTTCCGATCCATGAGCCATGTCTGTATATACACATTATCTGCTGAAATGACTCCACGAGTGATTCCCTGACGCCTGCTCTGCTCCTGCTGTAAAATGTAGAATGGATTTCCTGAACGGAGGCGTATCTCAATGAGACACAGTGTGACGGAGCGCCTGTAGCTGCCCCTCGACCGGTGCCTGCTTACAAACTGTTTTCCCGCTATCTGGACTCTGTCCCCCTCCCCAATGCGTGCGAGGGTGCACAGATCCTCATGCTCTCCCGACCTTCCACTGTCTCCGCGCTGCTCTCTGGTTCAGGGGCCAAACCGGGGCACTTCCTGGTCATGCAATAAATAGCGCATAGTGGTGCGCTAGAGGGGGCCACATTAAAGGGGGAACCATGAAAGGGGGAACCATTAATGTTAATTTGTGGGTTTATTTTGTTTTCTTAAGTCTCTTAGTTAATTAAGTCATACCATATGGGGGTTATTTAAGTATTTTCTTTATTATGTTGAATTGCAGGTGTTTTATCATTATGGGGACCGTTATTTGTAGTTAAACAATAATGATGATAATATTGAATACAAACAGTTTTGGTATCGGAATAGTATCGGTATCGGCCGATATCCAAGTGAAAAAATGTGGATCGGTGCATCCCTAGTTATAATGTTGTTTGCATTTGAGTAAGTCTTTATTATTAGCCTGTCTACATGTCCAAAGCTCAAACTGCTCTGCTCCACCTTGTGATGTCATGAAGCGGTAGTTTTATAAGCTCAGCGTGATGTCTGCATCCAATTATAAAGCTTTTTTTTTTTTACCAAGAAGTAAGCCAGGTGCACTGTTTGCATGCCAGTTATTGTTACCATTACCGTGACAGCAGAGCTCTGGCTTCTGAAAGTTGTGTAAACTGTAGGGATGGACCAAACTGATACTGAAAGAGTTGCTGGATTAGAATGTTTGAAGTTTTATTTACACAAAGTTGCTCTTTAGCTACTTGAGGGATAAATAACAGACACATTTGGATCAAATTCGCTTTATTTTATTTATGTTTTAAAGAAATAAATGCTGTTTTCAATCTCTGCTTTGGGTATTGGCAGTGCATTTGCTTATAAACTCATTGCAGTGCATAATTTGGATGCTAGGAATGTGTAAGGAAAGTAAATAACTGTGGACTGTGTGATGTAAAATGAACTCATTCTGTTTTTCACATTTTTAAGACAGTAAAAGTGAGGTACAGTGCCTTTAATGAAGTCATTTTGGAAATTACTGAATATATATTTTTAGTAATCAAAGTGTGCATGAAAAGTATCCACAAATTCACAAATTTGGTTAGAAAGCAGTTCAAAATTACAAATTTCATGCCTAGTAAAATATCTCGAAATTATTTTATTCCAGACCGTAATAAGATTTGACTGGTACATGGGAAATTATGGAAATGCTGCATTCTCTTTCTGTCATTGTTATTGTTCGCGGCTCTGCCCACCTGTTCTCATTAGCCTATATTAATTTTGAATCAGTCACATAATGAATTGAATTTCAAATATGGAATTAAGATGTTATCAATCAAAACAGGCTTGTTTATTATATTTCAGTTGCAAGCTCTGGGCAATTCATAAATCACATTGCTTCTTATTCTGTGCTCTGTCCATATGTTAATTTTGTCAGTGAATTGAGAGTTGATGGATATCATGTTTTGGAATTGGTTCTTGTTCTTTTGTACTTGAATGTGTCATAGACATGGCAAGTTTATTTGTGTAGCACAATTCGTACCAAAAGTAATTCAAGTGCTTTACAGAATAAGACATTAAAATCACAATACAAACTAATCAAAACATAAATATTCATCATGAAATTACCATTAAAAGAGAAGAGAGAAGTGATAAGAGTGTGGAATAATTATGCAGTTTAACAGAACTGTTTTGATGCTGGATTTAAACATAGTCAAAGTGGAGGCCTGTCTCACATGTTCAGGAAGTTCCAGGTTTTAGCTGCATGAATCTGAAATGCTGACTCCCCGTGTTTAGTCCTGACTCTGTGCACCAGCAGGAGGCTGGGTGTAAACCAGGACAGAACCAGGACAAAAGCAGAACTGAACCAGGACTACAGCAGGAGACCGGTCCCTGAGCTCTTCAGAGTGCAGATGGTTCATATGGCACGAACATGTCACAGATGTACTCTGGTGCTGGGCCATAGAGAGACTTCTACACAAGCAGAGCCACTTTAAAGTCTATTCTCTGAGCCACAGGAGCCAGTGCAGAAACCTGAGTACAGGATGCACAGGATAGAGCTTTTCCACCTTCAAGGCACTCCGTGCTTTAGATCAAGGAACCACTCACGCATACCTCATTCATACACTAGTGTATGCAATGGACACTGAGAGTGAGGTGGGTTAAGTGTCTTGCCCAAGGACACGGCACCAACATTCATCTGTGGGAGCACCGCCAACCTGTGGGTCACTGGATCAAATCACTCTACTTATGATGTTTATGTGTTTATGTCAGATCAGGATCAGTGGACAAACTGTCTTCCAACTGAGCTACTGTCACCACTGCAGCTCTCACAGTGAGCAGGCCCTTACAGTAATCTAACCTACTGGAGACAAACGCATGGAGAGGTCTCTCCAAGTCTGCTTCAGACAGATTTAGCTGTTTTTTAAAAAATGGTAGCATATTGAGTTTGGTCAAATGAGCAGTGTTCCTGTGGACTCTCTCACATTGTGGTTGCTAAATTGGTGTTCTGAACAGAAAATAGACCTAAGTGATGAATTTGGGGAACACATTTGTACAGAGAAGCACACAGTGACCATTTGAGTATGTCATGTTCCATTCAGCAGGCTCCGGATAGGAAAACAGTGGGACAGCTTGTTTCTAGACTAGACATCTAGAAAAAATTATTATATTGTAGAAGGTAGTGTTGGCACGATGCTAACATTTCAAACTTGTTTCCAATACTAGGAACAAATTATGAAAATGTATATAGATTTTGAAACCACTATGATTTAAAAACTTTAAAAATTTTCAGCACAATATCATAGAGTGGCATCTTCTTTGTCTTAAAGTTTCTTTAAAACTCTTTCTTTAGACAATAGAATGTGATTTTCAACATTAAACGTAAGTTTTCTTACAGGTCCTGTATTATGCAAAATCTCTCTTGCGAGCTTTAAACCACATTAGAATGTTGTTAAGTCCTCAAGAACATACCTTGAGTTGTGTTTTGTTTCATTGATACATGCTGGAGTAATTCTTTATTATTAGTCAGTCTTCATTTCCAAAGCTCAAAATGCTCTGTTCTACTTTGTGATGTCATGTAGTGGTTTCAGTTACCTTTAGTTCAGTAGAGATGGGCAGTTCCAGGGCTGAAACTATGCAAATGAATCTAGTGAAGGTGTATGGAGTTTAAAAACACAGCATCTTATACTACATGACATCACAAGGTGGAACTGAATATTTTCTTTTTCATTGACGAACTTGTGTGAAACAAAACACTCTCCAGATATATTTTTGATAAGGAAACAACATTGTAACATATAACAGATACAGATCATAAAATAACATACTATGGGCTCTGCACATAACTTTTCCGGTGGCAGGTCCATCAAATACTTATCTCCATTGAGATGTTATTGCTTTGTCTGAAATGTTACACAGTATCACATTAAATCTTGCTATCTTCATGGAGACCAAACCAGACCGAGTTACAGGTCAGATCTGTGGAGAGGCAACCCCACTCACAGTCAGAAAGCCTGTTTTTCTAGGTATTTTTGAGCTATGAAAAACACCTGTAATTGACTAAATGTAAGGTAGAGCTGTTTAATGTCATACTGTGGAACATTCCAGGCACAGCAATGTTTTCCATAGAAAATCCTCCACCTGAAAAATTGCATTAATTGGTAAACAACATTACCAATAAATGATAAAAGAAGAAATTCAATTTGTCAACTGGACAAAGTTTGTTTGGTCGAAAACGTTTCGCCGCTCATCCGAGAGGCTTCGTCAGCTCTAATTAGAATGCTGGTAAAACACTTGCTTATATCTTGCTGCAGGGAGGAGCTAACTAGCTAACTACTTTCCGAAACTCTCATTGGTTTCAGTCTTTTGTTTCTCTGGCGTCTAGATTACCATACCTATTCATCCCTACAACGACTGTTTTTCACACCTCTGGCCCTGACCTGGCTAGCCCTATTGTTCCCTTGTTTGCTTGATCTACGCTTAAGAATGGAATTATAGATGGGAGACAAATTATGTCTGACTCCACCATTTCTGTTCAGAGAAGGATTCTCTTTTCTGACAAAAATAGCCTCTTTAACTCCCCTCTCAAACCAGTTCTTTTCCCTGGCTAAGATCTGAACCTCACTGTCCTCAAAAGAATGGCCCGTGGCTTCTAGGTGAAGATGTACGGCAGATGACGGTCCACTCTGGCACGCCCGTCTGTGTTGGTACATCCTCTTGTGAAGTGGCTGCTTGGTTTCTCCAATATAGCGCTCACTGCAGTCTTCACTACACTGAATGGAGTAGACCACATTGCTTTGTTTGTGGCTCGGTGTTTTGTCCTTTGGGTGGACGAGTAAACTGGGATTTCATATTGTCTGAAAATCCTCCAGGTAAGGCCAGGTAAGGAATCGCTACCCCTTTCCTCCTGGGTTCGGATTCTCTATTATAATTTGTCTCCCATCTATAATTCCATTCTTAAGCCTAGATCAAGCAAACAAGGGAACAATAGGGCTAGCCAGGTCAGGGCCAGAGGTGTGAAAAACAGTCGTTGTAGGGATGAATAGGTATGGTAATCTAGACGCCAGAGAAACAACAAACCAATGAGATAGTTTCGGAAAGTAGTTAGCTAGTTAGCGCCTCCCTGCAGCAAGATATAAGCAAGTGTCTTACCAGCATTCTAATTAGAGCTGACGAAGTCTCTCGGATGAGCGGCGAAACGTTTTCGACTAAACAAACTTTGTACAGTTGACAAATTGAATTTCTTCTTTTATCATGGATTCTACCTGGACGACTGAGGGACTCTTCACGCATTACCAATAAATGCGTGAAAAGTCCCTCAGTCGTCCAGGTACCAATAAATGCCAAAATTCAGTTAAAACCTTAAATTGTACCATGCGTGTGGATATAACATTAAGCAATCTAATTGAACTGGCAACTGTTGGACTCACTTTGTTCAAATCTATCACCACTTTAACCATCTTTTATTCCAATGTCTCTGTGGTTCCATTTCCCTTTTCTGTCTCTCCCTGTGTTCCATTATTAAGCCTGGAACACTTTTACAGTTACAGAAGTTAAGAGAAAAAAGGCAAATTGGTCTCGCAGGATCTAGCCGTCAGCGATCTTCACCTCCATTGTTCCTCTTCTTTCATTTAAGATTCCGTCTGTATTTGGAGTGTGTTGATATGTTGAAGTACTTTCGGCTTGGTTGCTGACTGGTACACTACAGCGCTTGTGGTGGGCCGGAGATAAGGCTGAGGATTGCTGGAGCTGCTTAATGCGTTTCTATGAGGCGTGTGTGTGGTAGAGATTGGGGATAGTCTGGTGTCTCTCGCTGGTTGTACTTACAAGAAGAGTATTTTGTCTCATTTGTAGAGAAGCTAAAGATTGGAGTTTTATATTTTGAAGCTAAAGGGAGTTCAACCATTAGAAGTTGAGCAGTTTTGTGTATTTTTTTTCCGTTAGTTTCTTGTCTTGACTTCTTATTTTGTTCTTTAAAGATCCTATATTACGCAAAGTTGATGCTTGTGAGCTTTAAGCCATGTTGTTACCTTATCAAAAACATACCCAGAGTTGTGTTTTGTTTCATTCATACATGTTTGAGTAGACATTTATTATTAGTCTGTCTCTCTCCAAAGCTTAAAATGCTCTGTTCCACCTTGTGATGTCATAAAGTAGCAGTTTTCAAGATAATAGTTACCCTTTACCTTTTGTTTAGTAGAGACTGGCAATTCCAGGGATGAAATCATCCGAATGATTTTAGTGGAGGTGTATGGAGTTTAAAAACACAGTGGAGCACTTCCTGTATTACCACATGACATCATTTATAGTGTTGTGGCCCACTATTTTGGTTAAAATGATTCCACAGCACACCAAATGAATGTATTTACATACAAATATTTATTTAATTGTCCCTGTCTGTGGTTCTTTCTATTTCGCAATGATGACTGTTTTAGTTTCTCAAATGGTTCAGAAGTTGCTCAGGGCACTTCAAAATGTCAAATTATTCAATTAAATGCATGTTTGAATTAACTCAAATGAAAATGGATTTTTGTGAAAAAACCTCAAGGCATACTCCTTTAGTGTTCCCAGTACACCGGTTGAAAATGATATAAGCAGTTCCTGAGATCAAAACATGTCATATTTATAATAATATTATAACATGTTATAATATTTGACAATCAAGAAGTGCGTATTAGCATGCTAGTTGTTGTTAGCTTTATCGTGACGGCAAAACATCGGACTGGTCTCCTGAAAGTTGTAAGAAGCGATTATAAACTCAGAGCTGTGTAATTAGGATGCTTGTAATGCATAAGGTATGTGAGGAATAACTTTGGACCATTGCAAATTAGTTCAGTTTTTCACATTTTTAAGATCAGGTACAGTGCCTTGAAGTTGGACAATTTAAATTACAGTATGTGCAGCAATTGAAGATACAATAATTACATGAAAAAATGTGGTTTAACATATCAAAACAGGTTCAGCATAAAATCATTGGATAGTTTTTGAGGGCAGGGCAAACATAGGCGTTTGACACAGTGTCGATACTAATAGGCTCGATACAGTGGTCCCTCGCTCTATCGCGGTTCACTGTTCGCGGCCTCGCTGTTTCGCAGATTTTTTTGTTTTTTTCTTTTCAATTTTTTTTTATAGTGTAGCATTTTTTATAGTGTAACATTGTGTTCTGCGTCTTGATTGGCTAAGAGACTGTAGACCTTTGCCGATTGATAGATGGGGGACGCAGGGGGGACCAGACTGGAACTAGACCAGGACTAAACGTGGACTAAACCAGGTCTAGACCAGGCCTAAACCAGGTCTAAACCTGGACTGGACCTGGACTAAACCGGGACTAGACCAGGATTAAACCACCCCGTGCGGCTCTTTGCTGGTTTCGTGCGGCTGGTTTGTGGCTCGGGCTGAGAGGACGCGGTCCGGGTGCCGCGGTTCGATCTCGTGCTCGCAGCCCCGGTGTACGCACGGCCTCGCGCCGGTCGTGCTGCTCTGTCACGGATTTGTCCACGATGAGCGGGTGCACGTGTCGCGCACTTCTCCAAGGGGTTGGTGCGCGTTGCGTCCCGGGACGTGGCAGTGCCGTTGGATGAGCGCGGTGCTTCCTGCGGATCCAATGACTCATGTCTCTGCGCTCCCCGCACGTCCGGCGGAGCTTCCGGAGCCATGCCCCCCCCCCACGCTTCACTATTAATACATTTTGTTGAAAATCTATGAAAGTTTGAGTGATTAAACGAGAGAGAAATGTGAGAAAAGGTTAATTCCAGTCTGATAAAAGCGTATAATGTGTGTGGTGAGGCATTTACAGCCTTAAAACATGTAGAATAATTGTAAAATATAAAGTTGTCCTACTTCGCGGATTTCTCTTATTGCGGGTTATTTCTGGAACCTAACCCCCACGATAAACGAGGGATTACTGTACACAATTCTGATCCCGTAAAAAACAAAATGTAAACAAGCACGCTTTATTTAGACAATGAATGTGGTTTTCAGAGCTAAATTATAGAACTTACATTCCTCAGTAATCCATCAGTCGTCCAGGCAGGTTCCATAGTGGTAGTCTTTGTGTTCTTATACTTGTTCTGATGCAGCCAAAGATCATTCTAAAGCTAGGCAAGAAAAGTTAAATTCTATCCTGTGATCATGGCTTTTTTAGTATCAGTACTTACTCAAAAGCTTTAATATCACATTGGAAAACCCCAGCATTCAACTTTCTCTCTCTTCCTCTCTGTCTTTTCTTTAAGTTACATTTTTTTCTCTCTGAGTGCGCTGAAGGTGATAGAACAGTGATAATTTGCTTTAGCAGAGGTGAAAAATCCTGATGCCCGCACACAAGCTTCCTGAAACCTGATTAGCCCGTGTTTATGGGCTTGCTAGCGCCGCTGTAATGACTTGAACCAGTGAGCTCGCTCCACCACCGCGCAAAACAAGACAATAAGCTACATCTCAAAGAAAGTGGGCTAAAAGATGTGAGCGGGGAGGCAGTTTGTTATCGGAGAAGCAATACAATTCTGGCCATACTTTCTCGACTTTTATGAAGAACAAATAATGCATGAGCAGGCTGAATGAACTTCTAATATAGCTTAGCAAGATGGTTTAAAGTTTAGCGCGAATTCAAAAGTTTAGTCTGTTTTGTTGAGGGGACAATGGGACAGAAATAGATCCCGTTTTGAAATTCTAAGCAAAGTATGTCATAAAACCTGTATGCAGTTTTGTTATTTAGTTTTGGGAGATGACTGTCATTAGATATTCCAGAAGCATAAACGCTAATTCCACTTTTTTGTTGTGTGTAGAATCCCTCAGTCGTCCAGGTGGAATCCATGGCAAAAGGAGAAATTCAATTTGTCAACTGGACACAAGTTTATTTGGTTGAATACAAATACAGTTTCATTGTAGTTAGCTCCTCCCTTCAGGCAGATATAGGCAGTGTCCACCAGCATCTGACCAGAACTGAAGAAGCAGCTTGGATGAGCTGTGAAACGTATTCAAAATTCAATAAACATTTATCCAGTTGACAAATTGAATTTCTCCTTTTGCCACTTTTTTGTTGCTACTAAACTGTGTATATGGTGTTTTAATAGTACCATTCCATTCAGTGTAGTGAAGACTGCAGTGAGCGCTACATTGGAGAAACAAAACAGCCACTTCACAAGAGGATGTACCAACACAGACGGGCGTGCCAGAGTGGACCGTCATCTGCCGTACATCTCCACCTAGAAGCCACGGGCCATTCATTTGAGGACTGTGAGGTTCAGATCTTAGCCAGGGAAAAGAACTGGTTTGAGAGGGGAGTTAAAGAGGCGATTTTTGTCAAAAAAGAGAATCCTTCTTTAAACAGGAATGGGGGAGTCAGACATAATTTGTCTCCCATATATAATTCCTTTCTCAAACCTAAATCAAAACAAACAAAGGAAACAATAGGGCTAGCCAGAGGTGTGAAAACAACATTAGGGTTTGAATAGGTATGCTAAAGTAGACGCCAGAGAGAAATTGGGAACACAAAAAGACAGAAACTCAAAACAAAGAGGTGGGATAGTTTTAGAATAATTTCAGTGTAGTTAGCTCCTCCCACTGCTCCTAATATATATATATATATATATATATATATATATATAGGATGGGTTAAAATGCAGAGAAGAATTTCTCCAGTGTGAGATCACTAAAGTCACTTCTTCTTAGATAAGATAAGATAAGATAAGCCTTTATTGATCTCACACAGGAGAAATTTACTCGCCACAGTAGCTCCAGGACATTTGGACAAGAAAGCTAGATATAAGCAGTGTCTATCAGCACTCTGACCAGAACTGACGAAGCACCTCAGATGAGTTGCGAAACGTTTTCGACCAAATAAACTTTGTCCAGTTGACAAATTGAATTTCTCCTTTAATCATTTTGGTGAATTGGATATCAGTCCAGTCCATACCCAATTTTGGTATATAAATTGGTGTAATAAAACGATGTACTTACCAATATTGGTCCAGAACACCCTGTAACAAATTATATTTTTTCAAAGCAGTTTTGTAATTACTTTATATGATAAAAAAGTTACAAAACTCATTTGTATTTCCCATACGCTGTCTGTTTTTAAAGGAAACGATAAGTTTACAGCTCAAAAATACCTAGAAAAACAGGCTTTACATTTTTTTCAGTTTCTGGTATAGGTTGATATCGGGTATCAGCAGATACTTCGACATAGTATTGATATCGGTATCAGAACAGAAAAAGCTGGACTCTCTTCTTTAGTCCACATGCGTTGCCCAGTTTAGCAGCTCTATTTGAAATGTGGTTGTGGGTGGATTTTGCATGTTTAGTCCCACTTCAACTAATAAAGTGAATTCGGATTGAATTGAATTGAATTGACTTGTCTTGACTGGTTGGACTATGTGTGATTGGGTACTGTAGGTGGCTGGTTTGAACATTTTTGCAATAAAATGAAAATGCAAAGTATCACATTTTAGTTGGAATTATGATTGCATAATGCTGTAAGAAAATGTCATTACAATTCAGCGCACACCCAGGAGCGTTCATTTTGGAGAATAGACTGAAATATGAACTGCTTAAACTAATACGAGAATTTTTTTTACAGAGGCGATACGCACCAAAAAGGAAATGTTAAGCTTATTTTAAAGGTGCATTGTGTAACTTTCTGATGGAGGGTCCGTGAACTTCTTTTCTCCATGGACATGTTATTGCTTTGTCTGGAATGTTTCACAGTATCACATTAAACCTTTCTATCTTCACAGAAACCAAAGACCAGAAGTTAGAGGTCAGATCTGTGGAGAGTCAACCCCGCTCACAGTCAGAATGCCTGTTCTTTTAGGTATTTTTGAGCTATAAAACCACCTGTAATTGAATAAATGTAAGGTAGATCTGTTTTTAATCTCATACTGTGGAACATTCAAAGCAGAGCAATGACATATCCACAGAAACAAGAAAGTGACGGAACCCCCAACTGAAAAGTTACACAGTGCACTTTTATGTATTTTAAAATCATTAGCTTTGGCTTAACCTGAAATAATTGGGTTGGGAAAAAGTGACAAAATATATTTAAATTCTCTGAACACTTCCTCTTTTATAGTGGTTTAGCAAGTCTTTTTCTCCATTGAAAAGAGTTTAGTTTGCAGAGGACTTTGTGGACCTAATCTATTATCACCTTTGAAATTTGATTGTGATTAAATGTGCAGTCTTAAAGGTCCCATGGCATGAAATTTTCACGTTCTGAGGTTTTTGAACATTAATGTGAGCTCCCCTACCCTGTTTAGGGCCCTCCCCCCATGGTTAAAAGTTGCGAAATGTCTAAACTGAGCATTTGCGATCCTTTTCTGCATTAGAAAAAATCAGAGCTCAAATGGGCGATTTTGAACAAGGAAACTTATTGACGTCAGCTCGAAAAAAGAAATGCAAATGCAGTTCCACCCCCGTCTGTCTGTACTCAGCGTCTCTGTAAATCACGCCCAGAGAGTTTGGACTGCGGAGGAGCTACGCAATGCGAAATACGTTTTTTTATTTGCCTGGAGGAACTTGCGAGTGTTTCTAGGCTCGGAAGTCCTTTATCTGAGCCTGTGGATATCTGAAACAGCAGTGGTTTAATTTTATTTTCTGTGGAAATTGTTTATTTTTCAATGGAAGGCTTCTCATCTCTCCCCCCGTGCAAAAACACGGAAGTGGGTCACAGAGCGGAGGGGAGAACTTGGCCACGCCCCCACCCACTACTATAGGCCATCTCTGTCCTCCTCATTTGCATTCAAGCAACAACGCCCATAATGGAGTGTTCCAGAGTGACATTTATGACTCTTTCTCATCTTATCTCTCTTTCTCATGCACTGAGTGTTGATTTTGAAGAAGGATTCATTTACAGTATTAGGGAACCATTTAGGAGCCATATAAAAGCATCAAGAAGTACCATGTCATGGGATCTTTAAGTTTTAATTTACAGACCACTGACACAAGTCCACCACACTACAGAAACTATAATCGTGAACTTTTAATTGTGAAAAGATGGGGTATTATGCTAAATCTATTTTTCTACCATGTTTCTACCATAACATTTGCTAAGGGCTGTTCGGTCCCTGTATGACCGGAGCAGGAGCTGTGTTCACATTGCCGGTAGTAAGTCGGACCTGTTTCCGGTGCATGTTGGACTCTGCCAGGGCTGCCCTTTGTCACCGGTTCTGTTCATTATATTTATGGACAGAATTTCTAGGCGCAGTCAGGGGCTGGAGGGAATCCGGTTTGGGAACCACAGCATCTCATCTCTGCTGTTTGCAGATGATGTTGTCCTGATGGCTTCATCAAACCGGGACCTACAGCGTGCATTATGGCGGGTTGCAGCTGAGTGTGAAGCGGCTGGGATGAGGATCAGCTCTTCCAAATCTGAGGCCATGGTTCTTGACCGGAAAAAGGTGGCTTGCCCTCTCTGGGTGGGTGGGGAGTCCTTGCCTCAAGTGGAGGAGTTCAAGTATCTCGGGGTCTTGTTCACGAGTGAGGGGAGGATGGAGCGTGAGATTCACAGGAGGATCGGTGCAGCATCGGCAGTGATGCGATCGCTGTACCGGACCGTTGTGGTGAAGTTTACCGGTCAATCTACGTTCCTACCCTCACCTATGGTCATGAGCTCTGGGTAATGACCGAAAGGACAAGATCGCGGATACAAGCGGCCGAAATGAGCTTCCTCCGCAGAGTGGCTCGGCGCTCCCTTAGAGATAAGGTGAGGGGCTCAGTCACACGGGAGCAGTTTGGAGTAGAGCCGCTGCTTCTCCACGTCGAGAGGAGCCAGCTGAGGTGGCTCGGGCATCTGTTCCGGATGCCTCCTGGACGCCTCCCTCGGGAGGTGTTCTGGGCATGTCCCACTGGGAGGAGGCCCCGGGGAAGACCCAGGACACACTGGAGGGACTATGTCTCCCGGCTGGCCTGGGAACGCCTTGGGGTCCCAAAGCTCATCTCACAAGCCTGTGTCTGCAATTTTCCATAAATATACAAAAGGGTGATACAAAAACTATACTTTCGGGCCTTTCTGTGTGGAGTTTGCATGTTCTCCCCGTGTCTGGGTGGGTTTCCTCTGGGCACTTCGGTTTCCCCCACCAACCCAAAACATGCTCCATAGGTAAAATCCTCCAGCTGAGGTCCTGACCAAGCCTAAGCAATAGGATCATGGAGATGGGTCCCCGGGCGCAATAATGTACTGCCCACTGCTCCTGAATGGGTCAAATGCAGAGGACAAATTTCCCTTCAGGGACAAATAAGTAATATAAACAAATAAATAAAATAAAAATATACACTACAACTTCACAACTTATTTCAATGTTTTGGGTGAATATGGCATTTTTAAAACGATAAAAGCAAGTAATGTGGTGATCAAAATATGTTATGTTAGCAGTTAATATCCTATAGAAGTGGAATGCCCCCAATGTTATAATATAGTCACAAACATACTGATAGTTTTGTTTCATTCATGTTTAACACACAAATCCTGCATATTTAGGAGTTCTTCTCTCAAACAGAAACCTTTCTGTTCCACCTTGCAATGTCATATTGCAATACAGCAGGGGTGTACAAACTTTTTTCATCAAGGGCCACATATCTAAACATAGACCAAGCAGAGAGCCGATCGAGGGCCATAGACTGGTGCTCAGGACAGTCAATAATTGAAATATATGCATGTTTAACACATTAGAATGAGTTATCAGTCCTTTATTCATGCTAAGATCCTCAAAACCACACAATAAATATTAAATATTGTCTTATCGAGGTAGATTTTAAAAAAAACAACAACCTTGCAGTCAACAGTTCTGCTCAAGGTAATTTGGGCCAATTCACCTGGAAACCTGAGGGCCAAGAAAAAATTGTCTGAGGGCCGCATTTGGCCCATGGGCCATAGTTTGGACATGCCTGCAATACAGGAAGTGTTCCACTGGGCTTTTAAACTCTTTAACCCTTTACTAGAATCATTTAATTTCAACCCTGAAATTGCTAAACTCTACTGAACTAAAGGAAAACAGTTACCTGGCCAGCCAAATGATATCTGTCTGTATTTGCTATACAGCGAGATACCATTTGGACACCCTCGCTCCACCCTCGCTCCCCCGGTTAACAACGGACTCCGCGATTCTGATTCGTTCAAAGATGGTGACGTCAGTGCACCCGCCTTTGCCCGCAACGTCACTCTTAGGCAGCGGAAGTTCCTCCTCAGTTTTGAATCAAGATGGCGCATCGGAGAACTGAACGTCCCTTCCATTCAGCTGTAAAATTGGTCTTAAATGACCTAAAACACATCGATTCCTTAAAACCACAGCAGCTGACAGCTCCAGAGGCCTTTCTTTTCTTTCTTTTCTTTTGTTTGATTGGTTCACGTCGCTGTCCATTAACTGTTCTCTGATTGGTTCACTTAGCTGTCTGTCTAAGCGCAACGGCAGCGCATTCTGGACCAAGCATTACCAGACTCGCCGCTGGTACAGCGATGAGTCATGGATTCTTCCAGGCAAGGAAAACAGTAGATGTTAACTTGAAAACTAACACTACTGCCACATGACATCACAAGGTGGAACAGAGCATTTTGAGCTTTGGGCATGTAGACAGACTAATAATAAAGGGTTATTCACATGTGTGAATGAAACAAAACACAACTCCAGGTCTGTTTTTGAGGAGGCAACAACATTATTACATGGCTTAAAACCCACAAGAATCCATTTTGTGGAATATAGGACCTTTAAACTAGAACTAAACCATGCAAGTACTATATTACTAATAATGATTATAATTACTTATACTTATGATGTTCTTTTTTCTGCTTTAGTGTGAACTAAAACAAAAAATAAAAACAATAAAAACATCTATTTTTTTATTTTTTATTTTGTCTATAACGTCACACTTCTCAAACGTTTTTTATTTGTATTTAAAACCTTCCATATTTTCCCACTTAACGATCCCACATAGTACAGTTGACATATTTACCTTTTCATGTGTTCCCCCACCCGCTGCTCTTGCATGTTCTAAAATGCCTGACTCAGCCGCACCTCTTTGTTTTATAAATTGAATAAAATGAGGGATTTATATTGTAGCGCTCGGCTGCTAATGTGTAAATTATATAGATGTGCTCCTTCTTCCCGCCAGTGAGTGAAAACAAAAGCATCAACTCCCTGCAGGTGTCAAAACGCGCTGCTGATGACTCCACTAGTGAATAATTAACAGGAACCCATGGCTGTTATAATTGGGTGTCACATTGTAGAAGGTTCTTTTTTCACTATTGTATATGCGTGTGTAATTATATTGTGTATTTTTTCACCCACAGCATTGTCAGTGTTGCGGTCCAGTGAAGACGTGGCACCCGCTCCGCAGAACAAGTTCATAGGGGACATCGAGGAGCTGGCGGCGAGCTACGAACGCAAACTTATTGAGGTGAGTAGGTCGCCAATGAAGTCTAAAGTAGCATTTGTTTACTGTCATATATGATAAGCATTCTTTTTAAGAGTAACATTCACATTACTTTTGTTGCCTCATGAACAGATATATTGTTGGGGCTTATTTACTTTATTCAGGAAGTTGTCATGGGTGTTGTTGATGTCCAGCTTTTTTTTCTTTCATTGAAAAAGAATGGGTCAGTGGAGTCTTTGTCGACCAAAATTTGTACTTTGGTTGACCACTTGTTCAGCAGTACATGTCTTTAGTTGACCAAGAATTTCTTTAGTAGACTACAAGCCTAATTCCTGCTTAACCAGCACTGAAATAACTGAATCCATATACTGAGGAGATGCATTCTGAATACTTTGAGTAACCATTTTGAGTAACTGTATTCCGGTACAGTTACTTTTTAATTTACTGTTCAGAATACAGTTACTTTTCTAAAATCAGAGGAATACATTGTGGTATTTGATTTTGTAATTTAGACTTCAAACTAAAATAATGGTCAAAGAAAAGTAGAAAACACTGTTCTAGTGGTGCCTGCATATGGTATTTTTCCTTCTCCAATGAGTGACCGGAAATACATAACAAACATAAAGCTGTTTTTAATCATATGTTGAGTTTTTACACTATAATTTAATTGCAACTCAATGTCAAAGTATTCCAAGTATTCAGAATACAGTAGTCTGATTGGACCATGTATCGGAAAATACATTTTAATGCAGATATTCACTATTCTGTAACTAAAAAGTTTTTTAATATGCCAAATCAACTGTGCAGGTCAGTAGTAATTAAGCAGCTCATGACTGATCTGTAAACGATAGATATGATGTAACAGTCAACTATAATATTTTCATATCAAAGCATGTGGAACGGCTCATGTGATTGCCTGAAACTCCGATCCTCTGGAATTATATTGACTGGACCCTTTCCAGATTGGTAATGAGTAGAAAGACTGATAAAGAGTAGGATTCAGTTCAAAGTGCTGCACATATCAATGCAGTGAGTTATCCAGGTTAGGACAGCAGCAATCAGAGGTAAAAGTGAGTAGTGTTTTATTGCCACATTCATAAACATGCATTTAGAGTCCATCTTCTTCCATCAGTGTTCCCCCTGGGGACAATAAAAATCCTTCTATCTTTGTATAAAGCTCTTCCACGTCCTTACTTTTTTATCGTTTAATGAACTAGAAGCAATAACGTTCTACGCATATGTTTGAAATAGGGATGTCAACAATTAATCGACTTACAATTAATTGTCGATCAAGACGTTGGCCAAACAAAATGCATTAATTGTAACTAATCGCTAGAGGGCGCTACTCTGGAATGTGAACACGAGATGCGAACCCACTCGTGAGAACATCATGTAACCCTTTTCTCTCTGGATGTTGCCATACAACTCACAGTAGAGCTGGACCTAGAACCATATATTTTTGAAATGATAAAAGCGTGTAACTTACATGCTTTTATCATTTCTTGATTGTTCTGGTTTGAGGCCCTGTAATGTTTTATGCTGTGTCCAGGGGCCCTGTGAAATGTATATTTTGTACTGTAACCCTTCACAGATTAAGGGAGAGAAATATTGTTGATGCCTTAGTTCAAAATAAATGTTGAGAATGTCCTAAAAATAGCCTGGATTCACTGGTTTCATCATAATATGTAGACTAAATAACATTCTGTTATTTAATTTCTTCTGTTCCTTTTAATTTCAAGATTTCCATGCTGCAAGTGCAACAACTGAGCCAGTCCTCAATTTATTTTCAATAAAGAATGTATTTTGTTATTCAGCATCAATACATTTGTGTGCTTTTTACAAAGGAATAATTAATTGAGGAATATACAATATAATAATACTATGATATATTTTTGACTCAGTGTTATGTTACTATAGCTTATATTCTTAAAGACCCTATTGAAACACTAAAATTCAGGTGAAAAACGCTGCTTATCAGTTAATCGTAAGTCGATCGATAAGGTCAATCAACTATAGATTAATGAATTAATCGATAATTTACATCCCTAGTTTGAAATAAGGGGAATGTAGAAAGCTTCTAAGATCAAAATTTGGTGTAGCAGTAATTGATGTAACACAATGTAAAAGAAACTAACTCAAGCCCCACTTCCTGTCCTCTCTCGCCTGTAGACAAAATGCACATTGTCGTTTATCATATTTGCCGTTTCTAAGCCTCTCGGGGACTATTTGTGGACCAATCGAAAGTCTTCACAAAGCTACAATTGTACTTGCGATAACTGCATTGATTCAAAACGCCGTATGTCCAATAGTCAGACTTTCTTCTTTTGACAAATATTGATCTGGGCGCATACACAAGCTGGCTCATAATTGGAGATTGCGTGAGCTGTTGCCAGATAATGAAACCGCGGGGTGTATTCAGCGGGACGGACCAACATTTGAAGATGTTGTTGACAGAAGTTGTTTTGTAATTATTATTTACAACACTTTCTAGTGCTGGAAGAAGAAATGTCAGAGTTGTATTTCACTGTGAGGAGGTGTGCATCAGCAGCTGCTTGTTTTCATGGATTTGTTTTTGCATTTGCCTAGAATGTTCCACAGTATGGCGTTGAAGTTTTGATCTTGCATTTACAGTGAACCCTCGCTGTATCGCGGTTCACTGTTCGCGGCCTCGCTGTTTCGCGGATTTTTTTTTCCAATTTTTTTTTTTTTTTTTTACAATTTATTTTATAGTGTAACTTTTTTTTTACAGTGTAACATTGTGTCCTGCTTCCTGATTGGCTAAGAGACTAGACCAGGACTAAACCAGGTCTAAACCAGGACTAAACCAGGTCTAAATCAGGACTAAACCAGGACTAAACCAGGTCTAAACCAGGACTAAACCAGGTCTAGACCAGGGATGGTCACGCAGGGTGATAGGGACAGAGTCTCTGATGTCCTTCACGAGAGCGCCTGGGTGACAGGAGGTGTGGCCTTTGTTTACTTGCACGAGCCACGGAAGAGAGTGCGAGTCGGACCATGGAAGAGCCAAGTATCAACACGGACAGGCCTGGCCCGGACGCCGCGCGGCCGGGGGAGGCAGCGGGGCGAGGACACTCGCGCGCAGAGAGGAGACAGTGGGTCTTCCCCGTCACGAACCCGACCCCGTCCTAGAGAGCTGTGGAGTATTGGCGACGCATTGATAGCGGTCTGATTTTGGAGCCGGGGTGAAATGCAACCTACTCTTGTGAGCGCAGGTTAGTCTTACCTGGTCTTGTGGTGAGGACTGGTGCTCAGAGGCGTCTGTTAGCGGTTTTGCACTGTTAGCATTGGCTTGAGTCTTGCCCAAAATGATATCCAGGTCGCTTTCCACTCGACTTTCGCACATGGCATGGATATGTGGTACCAAAACAAACACACGTGTCCGCGCGCACGTGTCAGCGCGCACGTGTCCGCGTGGGGGAGCCCCACGTCACTATTAATATATTTTGATGAAAATCTACAAAAGTTTGAGTGTTTAAACAAGAGAAAAATGTGAGAAAATGTTAATACCAGTCTCAGAAAGGTGTATAATGTGTCTGGTGAAGCGTTTTCAGCCTTAAAACATGTATAATAATTGTAAAATATAAAATTGTCCTACTTCGCGGATTTCACTTATTGCGGGCTATTTCTGGAACCTAACCCCCGCGATAAACGAGGGTTCACTGTATTCAATTGCACGTGCTCAAAAATGTAAAAATAAATAAATAAATACTGCATTTTTTTACTCCAAGTGAAGTCACCTCTTTATAGTTTAGTTTAAAGGGCCCATTTTCATTAGAATTATTTGGATAATTTCAGCCCTGGAATTACCACTTCATGACATAAGGTGGAAGAGCAGAACATTTTGAGCTTGGGAGATGTAGACAGACAAATAATAAAGGGTTTCTCAAATGTGTGAATGAAACAAAACATGACCCTAGGTAAGTTTTTGAGGAGGTAACAACTCTATAACATGCCTTGAAGATCAAAAGCGTAATACAGTGGTCCCTCGCTCTATCGCGGTTCACTGTTCGCGGCTTCGCTGTTTCGCAGATTTTTTTTTTGTGTAACATTGTGTTCTGCGTCCTGATTGGCTAAGAGACTGTAGACCTTTGCCGATTGATAGCTGGGGATGCAGGGGGGACCGGGACTAGACCAGGACTAAATGTGGACTAAACCAGGTCTAGACCAGAACTAAACCAGGTCTAGACCAGGTCTAGACCAGGTCTAAACCAGGTCTAAACCTGGACTGGTCCTGGACTAAACCAGGACTGGACCAGTTCTAGACCTGGATTAAACCGGGACTAGACCAGGTCTAAACCAGGATTAAATCACCCTGTGCGGCTCTTTGCTGGTTTCGTGCGGCTCTTGCATTCGTTTGTGCGTGTTCGGTTTGCGGCTCGGGCTGCGAGGACGCGGTCCTGAGGGGGAGGCATGGTCCGGGCACCGCGGTTTGATCTCGTGCTCGCAGCCCCGGCCTTGCGCCGGTCGTGCTGCTCTGTCATGGATTTGACCATGTGCACTTCTCCAAGGGGTTGGTGCGCGTCACGTCCGGATCCAGTGACTCATGTCTTCGCTCCCCTCGCGCGTCTGGCAGGCCTCCCGGCGGAGCCCCCACACTTCACTATTAATACATTTTGTTGAAAATCTACGAAAGTTTGAGTGTTTAAACGAGAGAGAAATGTGAGAAAATGTTAATTCCAGTGTTTTAAGGTGTTTACAGCCTTAAAACATGTATAATAATTGTAAAATATAAAGTTGTCCTACTTCACGGATTTCACTCATTACGGGTTATTTCTGGAACCTACCCCCGCAATAAATTAGGGACCACTGTATAGGACTTTTAAGATGCGCTGTGGAATATTCTTGGCAAAGCAATTCCATCTCTATGTAGATGAGCAGGTGGCTGAATAACTATTAACAAGATGTCGTGAACCATTGGTGGCAGTACATGTTTGAGAACCAGTGATGTAGCGTAAAGCAGCTCTGTGTGCAAGTCTCTCCATGTCCTAGCACCAACATGTTAGTGCAATATGAACCATCTCACACTCTCCGGCACAAATGGCCTCCTGCTGGTGGTCAGAGTCAGGACTAAACATCGGCATTTCAGTTTTATGCAGCTAAAATGTGGAACAGTTTTCTTGAAGATGTGTGACAGGCCTCTGCTCTGACAATGATTAAAGGGCCCATATTAGGCTATTTTATAATCTGTGTTAAATGGCTGATAATTATAGGCATAAATGATAACAAAGGATTACTCAAACACAACTCCTGTTTTTGATGATGGATGAGGTAACAACATTCTAACAGTCCATTTTGCGTAATATAGCAACTTTAAATCCAGACTCAGAACTGTTCTGTTTAGCTGAAAGGTTTTTATTCTGCACTCTTCATCAATATTATGATGATTATTTATGGTCATATTGACCTCTTTGTTTGTATTGCAATTTTAATGAGCCCTTCTTGTTCAGTAAAGCAATTTGAATTACTTTGTGTACGAAACACTCTTTACAAATTTGCTTCGCCTGTATTAAATCATGACAGAGTAAATAATAAAAAGTAGCTTCGGCCCAAAATTAGCATTCTTAAGTCCACTCAGCATGAAGAGGTTAGATACGAGGAAGTCATTTAATAAGTGCATCTTCATAAATATTCCAACTACCACTTTATGGCAAATTTCACATAACTGCACTTATTTATGCGCATGTATCTACCATGAATACTTAATGGGGTTTACTAATTCATACCTCCATTTTCATGGGCTTTCCCACGATCCCACGGGGCCACTCCATATAGGCTTAACCCTGGTCCCCAGCCAGTTTAGGCCACTTTGTCTAAACAAGTATGTCATGGAGAAAGCTGCTTGCTTGTGCTTGTGTTCCTGTGTGATAAGTAACAGTTTGTGAAGCAGCGAAAGGATGAGTGGTGGGATGGAAAATGCAGGGGCCATGTTACGGTCCAGGGGCCATCAGTGGAGTGTGCAGATAGAGCAGAGGTGTAGTTTTATCGCTATAGAACAGCTTTGGTCATGGCGTTTCTCTTGGTATCAGAAAAACACTTTTATAGGTAGAAAAATGGTTAAGATATGGGCTTGTTTCTGTAAGATTTGAGGTTGTCATAGGGGGTAGGGCTCAAAGCTCAGTATTTGGGGTGTTTTAAGTGACAGTTGGAGCACTCATCCATCAACAGCAAGTTTAAGAACGGACCAATATGTTTTGTTTTTTTTCATGACAGATGATTCAGATCTGTTATAATAGTGTAATCATTAAAAACATACCTGGAGTTGTGTTTTGTTTCATTCATACATTTTTATCACACAAATCTGCATATTTAGGCTGAGTTCTTCTCTCAAACTGAAAACACTCCACCTTCCACCTTGTGATGTCATGCGGTGATACAGAACGTGCTCTACTGTGTTTTTTCACTCAATACACCTTCACTATTACCACGTCACAAGGTGGAACAGAGTGTTTAAATAAACACGCAGGCTTTGTGCTTTAAACATGCGTGAATGAAACAAAACACAACTCCACAACATAGATCTGAAAATAGTGTAAAATACAGTATTAATGCCATACTGTGTATTATTTCAGGCAAAGCTTGAAATATTGCTGATGTACCATAACAGAGTAGCAATATTCCCTATACATGACACTAAGCTCAAACATTTAATTCTCTCTAAAACACAATTCTATGCTGTATATATATTTTCTGCTACACTGGACACCCCAAGGACACACAGCTGTGATAACACAGCTCACCGTGAATCAAAGGTCATCATATCAGTTGGCCAGAACACACTGACACGTATCTGTAAACACTCTGCCCTTGCCTTACATAGTCTTCCACCCTCCCCACCACCCTTCCTTCTGTTGCCAAAGAAAAATATCACCGTATGTTTACCTCTCCAATTGTTTTTTCTGTCATTAGATGTTGTAAAATTGTCTGCTTGTCTTTTTTTTCTACTCTGTTGTAACCAAGTTGGCGCCGCAAATAGCAGCCCTGGTGCTCGGAGTGTCTGTCCGCTCCAGGTATCGAAGCAAGTTCCTAATGTTGTGAACCTATTCACTCATATGGCAATAAAAACCTTCCTGATTCCTGATCTCTGTTCAGTCCAATATTCTCTATATTTCACTCTTGTCCCCTTCCCCACCCTCCCGTAATGTAAACCAAACAAAAAGATGCCTCATGTGAAACCGTTCCACTGTATTATGTCGTATGTGTTTGTGACTATTGTTATTGATTGTATTGGGGTTGTCCCTCCGAACATTTCAGCGACCCTTCATCAGGCAGATGCAGTAGCATTCATCGCGCTGCTTGCAAGACGTTTAATACTGCTTAACTGGAAGAAGGCAGCCCCACCATCTTTCAGGCGTTGGGTGGAGGAAGTCTTCTCCCATTTAAAGCTTGAACACTTAAGACACACTGTAAATGGATCAATTCAAAACTATTATAAAACCTGGCACCCATTCATACTCTATTTCGAATCTGAACCAGTCAGTAACTATCTCACTTACTCTACACGCTAAAGCCCCCTTAATTGTCCCTTTGCAAATTTAATTCAATTAATTCAGAATTTTTATTTTTATTTATTTTAATTTACTTATTACTTATTTATTTATTTTTATTTACCTGTTTATTTGGCCTGCTTTCCTGTCCTGTTGTCTTCTGTGTAATTGTCTATGTATGTTTAAATATTGCTTAAAAATCAATACAAAGAATTTAATAATAATAATAATTGATTGTATTTGCTGTATTTGCTCTGTTGTCTCCAAGATGGCGCACGCACGGATGCAGTGGCCCCTCTCTGTGCCGATACTTTTCTGCTTGGCCAGAGAGAAACGCAATTTCGATTCACTGTATGTCGTGCACATACAGTATGGCAGAATTGACAATAAAGCTGACTCTGACTCTGACTCTGACTGAATTGCAATCTTAGTTAATGTTAGCTTTTTAAATTTTCCTTGAATTGTACTTACAGGTAGATGTCCTGCTTGTTGTCTGTTATTGAGCGTGTACCTCTCAGGTTTAGTCACTGTCCCGTGGTGCTGAGTGATGTAGCTGTCAGATGCTCAGATGCTTTTCACTTGTCTTGTCCTGAAAACCGAGACAAAAGCCCTCATCCGGACGTATTGATTTTTGAAAATGTCACTCGCTTCCTTGTTGGGTACAAACAGGCCAGGTTCCCTAGAAATATTACAGCAGGTATAAAGCTTTTAAACCTTCCTATTCAAGTTTTAATTAAATCAGATACCGTGACAAAAAATCTTGTAATTCAGTGGATATTTTTCCCAGCGCATTTTCTGTAAGACATAATCATTTTTTTAAAGTGCATTATGTAACATCTGAGGTGGAGGGTCAGCTACAGTCCTGTGAAAAAGTATTTGCCCCTTTACCAATTTCTTACTTTTTTTTTGCACCTTTGTCACTCTTAGCCATCAGATAAAGGAAACTTAAATATTAGACTAAGATACAGTAACTCAGAAGTAAACACAAAATGCATTTTTAAGTGCTGATTTTATTTATTAATGTAAAAAAGCCATCTGACCCTACATAACCTACATAACCAACGAGTCAAGTGTTTGTGATAACTGGCAATGAATCTTTCACATCACTGTGGAGGAATTTTGGCTCACTCTTCTTTGCAGAATTAAATCAGCCACATTGGAGGGTTTCTAAGCATGAACCTCCTTTTTAAGGTCATCCCACAGTATCTCAATTGGGTTCAGGCCTGGACTTTGACTAGGCCACTCCAAAACTCTCATTTTGTTTTTTTTAAGCCATTCAGAAGTGGACTTGCTGGTATGCTTCAGATCATTGTCCTGCTGCAGAACCCAAGTGCGCTTCAGCTTGCGGTCACAAACTGATGGCCGGACATTCTTCTTCAGGATTTGTTGCAGAGAACAGTTCATGGTTCCTTCAATCACAGAAAGTCGTCCAGGTACTGAAGCAGTAAAGCAGCCCCAAACCACCACATTACCACCACCATGTTTCACTGTTGGCATGATGTTCTTTTTATGAAATGCTGTGTTCATGTTACGACAGATATCACGGGATGTACTCCTTCCAAAAAGTTCAGCTTTTGTTTCATTATCCACAGAATATTTTCCCAAAATCTTTGGGGATCATCAAGATGTTTTTTGGCAAAAGTGAGACAAGCCTTTCTGTTCTTTTTTGTCAGCAGTGGCTTTCGTCTTGGAACTCTGCCATGCATGCCATTTTTGCCTAGTCCCTTTCTAATGGTTGAGTCATGAACAGTGACCTTTACTGAGGCAAGTGAGGCCTGCAGTTCTGGGTTTTTGGATCAGTGCTCTTGTGGTAATTTTTGTAGACCGGCCACTCTTACCACTGTACAGTGGTCCCTCGTTTATCGCGGGGGTTAGGTTCCAGAAATAACCCGTAATGAGTGAAATCCGCGAAGTAGGACAACTTTATATTTTGCAATTATTATACATGTTTTAAGGCTGTAAACGCCTTAAAACACTGGAATTAACGTTTTCTCACATTTCTCTCTCATTTAAACACTCAAACTTTCGTAGATTTTCAACAAAATGTATTAATAGTGAAGCGTGGGGGCTCCGCTGGGAGCCCCTCCGGACGCACGAGGGGAGCGGAGACATGAGTCACTGGATCCGCAGGTAGCACCGCGCTGTGGCAACGGCACTGCCACATCCCGAAACGCGACGCGCACCAACCCCTTGGAGAAGTGCGTGACACATGCACCCGCTCATCGTGGTCAAATCCGTGACAGAGCCGCACGACCGGCGCAAGGCCGCGCGTACACCGGGGCTGCGAGCATGAGATTGAACCGCGGTGCCTGGACCATGCCTCCCCCTCAGGACCACGTCCTCTCAGGCCGAGCCACAAACCGCACAAACTAACGCAAGAGCCGCACGAAACCAGCAAAGAGCCGCACGGGGTGATTTAATCCTGGTCCAGTCCCGGTTTAGTCCAGGTCTAGACCTGATCGAGTCCTGGTTTAGTCCAGGACCAGTCCAGGTTTAGACCTGGTTTAGACCTGGTCTAGACCTGGTTTAGTTCTGGTCTAGACCTAGTTTAGTCCACGTTTAGTCCTGGTCTAGTCCCGGTCCCCCTGCATCCCCCATCTATCAATCGGCAAAGGTCTACAGTCTCTTAGCCAATCAGGACGCAGAACACAATGTTACACTATTTTAAAAAATATAAAAAAAATTTAAAAAATCAGCGAAACAGCGAGGCCGCGAACAGTGAACCGCGATCGAGCGAGGGACCACTGTACTGTGCTTTCTCCATTTGTGGATAATAGCTCTCACCATGATTGGCTGGAGTCCCAAAGATTTCGAAATGGCTTTGTAATCTTTTCCAGACTAAGAGATGTCATTTACTTTTCTTCTTATCTGTGCCTGAATTTCTTTGGATCGCGGCATGATGTCTTGGGTTCAATATGGCCTATTTCACCTTGTCAGACAGTTTCTATTTTTGTGATCTTGGTTTGAAAGGTCTGGCAGCAATCAGGCCTGGGTGTGGCTATGAAATTGAACTCAGCTTTCCACAATAATATCATTAATCACAGTTACCTCATCATTTAAAACAAGGGGGGCAGTTACTTTTTCAAACAGGATCATGTAGGTTTGGAATGTATTTTTCTCTTGCATTTGTTCAGTGTTTTATGGCTCAAAAATGCCTTAGAAAACATGAATTCTTACCATATCCAGGCTTGCGTCTCCATAGATCTCCACCAGAAAAGTTACACAGTGCTCCTTTAACTTTAGAGTTTTCTGTCCCATAGGCATCTGTAAATAGGGAACTGTGAAATAAGGGTATATAGTATTGGAGTGAAGAGTGAGGAGAGACATTCAGCAAATCTTTGAAGTCATCTCATTCAAAGGGCCAGTTACTGAACCAAAACGGATCTAAGAGGTTGTGTACTTAGTTAAAATATTTGTGTATGTTCATTAATATAGGACAGAATTGAATAAGATCAAAATTGAAATTGTTCAGGTTTTGTCATATTGCTTAGCTGTAATTAAAAATAATAAACCCTCACAATGTTACTGCCTATAATTCTTAAATTGGCGTACACATTTACCATACAGCTCATAATACTGATACTTTGGTATGATGCTAACTGGATGCACTGCTCTGTCTGAAGCTTTGCAACTCAGGTTAGACTTTAATCTGAGCTTTATTTTTGACGCAATCTGACCATAGAGAGCAGATTTAGCTGGAACTACAACATATAAGCTGTTAAATAAGTCTCACACATAAAATTACAGTCACAAGCTAGCTAGCATTAGCCAACAGATTTTCAGTTAGTCACCTTTTTGGTTGAAAATCAACCCCCTAAAAACACTCGTATTGATCACAGGCTCCTGAAAATGTGTTGTTTGAATCCATCTTGGGCTTTTTCTTGAGTTTTCTTTCAGTTTTCTTAAAACTGTTTTGGCCGTGTTTGCTAATACAGTGGTCCCTCGCTCTATCGCGGTTCACTGTTCGCGGCCTCGCTGTTTTTTTTATAGTGTAACTTTTTTTTTTATAGTGTAACATTGTGTTCTGCGTCCTGATTGGCTAAGAGACTAGGCCAGGACTAATCGTGGAATAAACCAGGTATAGACTAGAACTAAACCAGGTCTAGACCAGGTCTAAACCAGGGCTAAACCTGGACTGGCCCTGGACTAAACCAGGACTGGACGATGTCTAGACCTGGACTAAACCGGGACTAGACCAGGTCTAAACCAGGATTAAATTACTCTGTGTGGCTCTTGCGTTCGTTTGTGCATGTTCGGTTTGTGGCTCGGGCTGAGAGGACACGGTCCGGGCGCCGTGGTTCGATCTCGTGCTCGCAGCCCGGGTGTACGCGCGACACATGTGAGGGGTGCACGTGCCGCACACTTCTCCAAGGGGTTGGTGCGTGTTGCGTCCCGAGACATGGCAGTGCTCCTCGCACGTCCGGCGGGGCTTCCGGGGCCGTGTCTCCCCCCACGCTTCACTATTAATACATTTTGTTGAAAATCTACGAAAGTTTGAGTGGTTAAACTAGAGACAAATGTGAGAAAAGGTTAATTCCAGTCTGAGAAAAGTGTATAATGTGTGTGGTGAGGCATTTACAGCCTTAAAACATGTAGAATAATTGTAAAATATAAAGTTGTCTTACTTCGCGGATTTCTCTTATTGCGGGTTATTTCTGGAACCTAACCCCCGTGATAAACGAGGGATTACTGTATATGCATTCAATCATCATGCTGACTAGTGAACATTCCATCATTGGCATTATGTAGAACACCCCCACCTTGATGTCACTGTAAAGTATCAATTGACTACATTTTTCTTTCTCCCATTACTGTAAGTTCCAAAATTGTGCATAACATCACATAACACGGACCCCACATGATCTCAGCTGGTTATGAAGAAACCTACCTGGCATTGATTCTCTGTGCGGTGCGATAAGGACCAGGCTAGACTTGTCACATAACACGTTTTTTATCACAGCTAACTCCTGCGGTTACCCAGCATTCAACAAGCCAGCATGCCCACCACCTCTCTACTTTTTACTCACCGCAACTATGTAACAGTGTACAACGGCCATGCACTGAACAGGTTTTCCATTAGGAGTAGTTCACCGGTGCAGAATAAATGAGTCAGGCAGATCTAGTCAAAGCAAAATAACAAAAGATAATGCCATAGTTGCTTATTCAATAATCCATTAGCTGGTGAGAATAAGTGAAAAAGATAAGTGGCTTTGAAAAACAGGTCTGTAAAACGTCTGTAAGGTTTTCCATTTGCTTTGTAGAGCCTCATTTTGTTACATTTAAGCTAGAATTCCATAGGCCACCTGCTTGTTGCCGTGGAGATGGATAGGTTTAATGTCTTGTCTGTGAAACCTTCCAGGCAAAGAAATATTGTCATGGAAACAAGCTGGTAGTAAACCCAACTCTAGAAAAATTAAACACCTTTTTAAAGATATTTTAACATTTAGGAGTTGTTAAACTAGAGCTGAACAATCTGGGAAGAATATTATTATTTAATATAGTTATTTGTATACTAAAATACAGTGGAGTTGATCCCTTGTTGATTTTGTAGGTTTGCCCACTGATAAAGAATGAACAGTGTACAAGTTTAATGGTAAGTTTATTTTAACATTGAGAGATCAAATATCAAAAAGAAAATCACATTATAGAAAATATGTGACACGAGAAAACCCGCTACAACTCGGCATTCGTGAAACCGAGATAATTGTATTTTTTTTTTTTTTTTTTTTTGCAGAATGTGCTAGTTGAGATCATGAAGCAGCCACTCCATGTTTCAGATAACAGCATTGGCTGCTTAAGCATACAGTTTGTCTGCGAAATTGGCTTGTTTTTCAGACAGAATCGGGGCATGTGTAAATTACCATACTGCCACTGCAGACCAATCATGTGACATTAGCGCTCTTTTGTTTTCTTTTTCTGTCTATCAGCTGTGAGCAAACCTCGTGAATATGTAGCTGCATTTCAACAGGATAAGTTTGACTGTCAGCAATAAACTTTAAATGGTGTGTGAGATCGCACAGGGCTTCTCACTGCAGCCTAGCCTATTTCTGCTAGGCCTAAACCAGGACTAAACCAGGACTAAACCAGGACTAAACCAGGACTAAACCAGGACTAAAACAAGACTAAAACAAGACTAAAACAAGACAAAAACAGGACTAAGGTGTCCGCGCACGTGTGTGTGTGTGTGTGTGTGTGTGTGTGTGTGTGTGTGTGTGAGTGTGTAGTGTCCTATACTATTTTGTATTGTATTATATTGACAATACAGGTGATTTTGACTTTAGAGAAACTTTTCTCAGCTCGTTGTTTTTAAGATGTGCTGCTTTCAAATGGCCACAAATTCTTCAAATGTTCTCAGATTTCCATGTGTAAGGCATCGTTGGAAAGCTTAGAATCTAACTCAAAACGCCTCCAGGACGACTTGTGTCTGTTTTTTTTGTGGCTGGGCACATATATTAATTGATTTGCATTTCATTGTGTGAAGTAAATATTTGATCCCCTACCAACGTTTAAGAGTTCTGGCTCCCACAAACCAGTTAGACACTCCTAATCAACTTGTCACCTGTTTTAACTGGTCACCTGTATAAAAGACCCCTGTCCAGAGAATCAGTCAATCAATCAGACCCCAAACTCTCCAACATGGGAAAGACCAAAGAACTGTCAAAGGATGTCAGGGACAAGACTGTAGACCTGCACAAGGCTGGAATGGGCTACAAAACCATAAGCAAGAAGCTGGGTATTACGGAGACAACTGTTGGTGCAATTGCTTGAAAATTAAAAAAATACAAAACGACCATCAGTCGACTTCGGTCTGGGGGTCCACACAAGATCTCACCTTGTGGAGTTTCAGTGATCATGAGAACAGTGAGAAATCAGCCTAAAACTGCACATGAGGAGCTAGTCAATGATCTCAAGGCAGCTGGGACCACACTCACTATTAACTCAACTCCCTGTGTCTGGAGGAAGAGAAATGCTGCCCATGACCCCAAGAACACCATCCCCACCACCAAGCACGGAGGTGGAAACATACTTGCGGGTGTTTTTCTGTGAAGGGCACAGCACAACTTCACCGCATCAACAGGAGGATGGACGGAGCCATGTATTGTTAAAATCCTGAGTGGCAACCTCCTTCCCCCCACCTGGAAACTGAACATGGGTCGGGATGGGTCTTCCAACATGACGACTCAAAACATACAGCCAAAGCAACGAAGGAGTGGCTCAAGAAGAAGCAGATTAAGGTCATGGAGTGGCCCAGTCAGTCTCCGGACCTTAACCCTATAGAACACCTATGGAGGGAGCTGAAACTTCGAGTTTCCAGTGACATCCATGAAATCTTAATGATTTAGAGATGATCTGCAAAGAGTGGACCAAAATTCCTTCTGATATGTGAACAAACCTGGTCATCAACTACAAGAAACGTCTGACCTCTGTGTTGCAAACAGGGTTTTTGCTAAGTACTAAGTCTTTTTTTTTGGCTAGAGATTTCAAATCTCTAGCCAATCAATTATTTCACTCAATGAAATGCAGTTATAAACAGTTTATATATTTTCTTTAAAGTTATTTTCTGCATTTTCTTTTTGACATTCTATCTCTCATTATTATAATAAACCTACTATTAAAATGATAGATGTTCATTTTTTTGTCAGTGGGCAAACCTACAAAATCAGCAAGAGATCAAATGGTTACTTCCTCCACTGTATGTACTGACAAACTAATACAAGAATCAATGGTAAAGGTTTGTTCTGTTCATTCCTGATGCCTTCTCCAGGACTGAATCCCATGTATGATAAGGTGTATGCTCCCTCACAATTTATTTGATGTTCACCAAAAAGAGTATGAAAAAGAAACGTCCAAAAAACAAGAGCAATAAAAGGACAAGCAGCGCAGGAAAATCTGAAATCAACCATATCCGACCACTGCAAGAGACAAAACGGCTGGATCAGAGAGGCCGTTGAGATCCACAAACCAGGTCCAAGGAGCATGAACAGAGCTGAGGGAGCATACACCTTATCACACACATTGGCTGCAGTCCTAGAGAAGGTGTCAGGCGTTTTATCATCAAAATTTTATGCAACCATTGCAGTCACATGCAAGCCTGATTCCCCCCTACCCATAACAAGAGGATACTCAGAAATGAACAGCTCTGTGTGCGTTTGGAAAATGTCACTTATAGCCTCAGAAAGGTTTAGAACAGCTTTGTTAAAATATGGCAGCCTTATTTGGATTATGTGAATGTCGCTTCCACTGACCTCTGTGTATCTGTTTGAACTACTGTACAAAATGCTTGTGGGTGTTGTTTTTCAATTGCTTTTACATATCACACTGAAAAGCAAAAATAAAATATTGGAGAAAAAAAAATGCAACCAGTTAGTACAGAGCTTTGTCAAAGTATTTGCCAAACCTTGCTATTTCCTGTAGAGTTCAATCTAGTTTGCAACTTTTCATACCAGATGCCTTTCTTGTGGCGTACTGTGGATGAAGTGTCTTACCCGGGGGCACAATTTCAGGCGCGATTTGGAACCAGCTATCTACTGATTGGCGAACAGTTACCAATAGGGGTGGCACGGTTTTCATGGCATGGTTCATGAAAAACCGTCAAACCGTTCGCTTGTCACGACGAACCGTTAGGTGCGCACCTGACGGTTACGGGGATGCGCAATGTATACTTGCCTCTGCCTTTTGCGAGAAAGATGAATGAGTGCGGTAAATAAAGTTAGATAGAAATGGCAAGTGAAAGTGGAGATAGCGGTAAGGACATAGAGGATGCACCAGTGTGATTTAAGTCCGGTGTCTGTGGAAAAGCCCCTCCCACGCTGCCGCCGAAATGCGCTCTAATCAGAGGCATTGAGGAGGGAGCTTATGCTATCAGGGAAGCTAACAGGAGCAGAGAGCGCGTGAAAAGTCGGTAAGTGAGGCACGGACACATGTTTTATAAAGTTTAACCTGCCCTGTGATACACGTTACACGTTACACATGCTCGCTCGCTGACGTGTGGTATCCGCAGCTCCAGACGGAGCGCGGCCCGCACGTACTTTTGTTTCTGTTTCTTCAATATCTAGTGAAAGGGTTTTTTCAACAGCAGGTGACATAGTTACTGCCACCAGATCGGAGAGATGGTTCCAATAATGGGCTTAAAGGGATATGCCACCCCCAGGTCAAATTTGGGCATCTCCCCACAGTCCAGAGACTAAAATAAGTGGGACTATTTTCCAGTGCGGAAGAATAAAGCCGAATCACGCAGCACGCTGCCAGGGGAATCCCTGTTACGCACCAGGAAGGGAGTTCCCCTGTTGCACAGCGTGGTGCGTGATTCGGCTTTATTCTTCCGCACTGGAAAATAGTTCCCACCCAAAATGACCAAGTCAAGCTCTCCGTGTTGATTTGCACATTTATTTGCACTCGATATGAATGCGCACTACACAGAAAGTAATTGGGAAACGCATCGAGCAAATTAATTCCTTTTAATACCGCGGCGGTCAGTGGCGACAGACTCAGACAATGGCTGGGTGACCAGGAAAACGCTTTCCACCACTTATTTTAGTCTCTGGACTGTGGGGAGATGCCCAAATTTGACCTGGGGGTGGCATATCCCTTTAAAGTCATGTCAAATTCAGATTGTGTGATTATTACATTGTATTAAGATTTTATATTACATTAGATTATTATATAATCTTATAACCTTTTTAATGTTATATCCTGTTTTTGTGGATTATTAAGATAAATGGATATAAGGTGTATTTTGAAAGAAACCAATAAGAACCGTACAGAACCGAAAACCGTGACCCTTAAAGGAAAAGTAACGTTATTTTACAATCTGAGCCTTCTTTCGGTAATAAAACAAGTCATTTGACTCACCCATATCACGTTCGTGTCATTTGGAGCTGTTTGAAGAAAGTTACGTTGTGGCGTTTCTGTTAGCATTTGTATTCGGGGCATTACTTTGCGGTCTCCAAATAACACAAACTTTAGCACTTTTCAAATCATAGAAGCCCGATGTCTTAATGAAAAATTTCGTTTGAAGCAAAAGTGGCCTGTAATCCGAGGTTTATCCATAGTTTTCAGCTTTGCGTTTCCTATTTGGGTCCCTGGAGCAGTCCGCGCATGCGCACTGGCGTCCTCATCTACTCGAAACTATGGCTAAACCTCGGATTACAGGCCACTTTTGCTTCAAACGAAATTTTTCATTAAGACATCGGGCTTCTATGATTTGAAAAGTGCTAAAGTTTGTGTTATTTGGAGACCGCAAAGTAATGCCCCGAGCAAATGATACAGCACCATGTTAACAGATACGGGATCATTACTAGACCAGAACGGCTCAACATAAGTTCTGCGATACTGCTCCAATTGACAGAAAAATGCTATGGGTGAGTAAAACTACTTGTTTTATTACCGAAAGAAGGCTCAGATTGTAAAATAACGTTACTTTGCCTTTAAACCGTGATGCGAACCGAACCGTGAATTTTGTGAACCGTGCCACCCCTAGTTACCAACTAGCGTAGCACTATAAATCTGTCTTTAGCTTGATTTCCCCCCTTATCCATCATGATGACTTGTATGTAATTAGTAGTCCTAATAGCCCTGTCATCAGTTTTTACTTATTCCCAATTCAAACGACACTGCATACTATCTGTTTTCCATCAGTGTTCTACTGCTGTATTGATGAGACATACACTGGCTAATTGTTTAAATTAATCTGGGTCAAAACTAGCAAGATCAGGGACTCCTGCTTTGATCCATACTCTCATTAATTATCTGCAAACAACATGGAAAACAAGAAAAGCAATTATTACAAGACTTGGAATCCTTCTCCAGTTAAGATCAGCCGTAACCAGGCAGGTTGTTGTGATGCTCGTCAATGAGAATGCCCAAAACACTTCATTAGGCATTTTTAGGTGGATCTGCTTTGAAATACAAATGCTAGCCTTCCCTTTTAAAAAATACCATTGTGGAAATTATTTTGAGGCGAGACTCAATTACATGATTTGCTGTAATGCGATTGGAAAGGCAAGTCTTAAATTAGATGATTTTTCAGGTATCTTGAGTGAGTGAGCGTGACGTAGTTTTCTAATTACTTAATTAATTACTTACTACTAAGAGTTACACATAAAACTAATGTTGCGCATTATCTGTAAATATGTACATAGCACCTAGCCTATATTTTCATAGTGTATATTCTGTAAAGATTGTTTCTATTTGATTATATTTTTTTACATGCTTCTCTTTATCTTATTTATCCATTTTAATTGTTTTGTATACTCTTGGCATCCAGGGTGGGCAGCAAAGTAAGAATTTCATGTTTCTTCACTCTGCATATGACAACAAAAGCTTTGAATCTTTGAATCTAATTAAAGCTGTAACATTTCTGGTGGGTGGCCTGTCACTTGCTTTTTCTCCATGGAGATTGTATTGCTTGCCTGGAATATTTCACAGTATAGCAATAAACTTATCTTTCTTGCATTTGTTCAATTGACCATTTTATAGCTCAAAGATACATTAAAAAACATGCATTCTTATTTTCGCTGAGTCGTCTCCCCAAAGATCTGGCCTTGTGGCATCACCTGCTTCTCTTCATCATCATAGAAACATTCCCAGCAAAGCAAAAACATCTTAATAAAATATGGACCCTCAAGCATAAAATAAAATAAATAGGTTGGTAGGTGAACGCTCAACACACTCTGCCACTTCCAGGATTTGTGTTGAACATGTCATAGTCATAGTCATGGACATAGTTTGCTTTATTGTCGAAAAACAACCATATGTACATGTACTTAGAGTGAATTTGACATTTCGTTTCCCCACTAACCAGGCAGGACAGTGATAGAGTGGCTAGGGGAGGGGATGTGTGAATGAAACAAAACACAACTCCAGGTAAAGTGAGTACACCCCTCACACTTCTGCAAACATTTAATTATATCTTTTCATGGGACAACACTTTGAACCAACGTAAAGTAGTCTGTGTACAGCTTGTATAACAGTGTAAATTTACTGTCCCCTCAAAATAACTCAACACACAGCCATTAAAGGTCCCATGACATGGTACTTCTTGATGCTTTTATATGGCTTCTTAATGGTTCCCTAATACTGTAAATGAATCCTTCTTCAAAATCAAGACTCAGTGCATGAGAAACAGAGATAAGATGAGAAAGAGTCATAAATGTCACTCTGGAACACTCCATTATGGGCGTTGTTGCTTGAATGCAAATGAGGAGGACAGAGATGGCCTATCGTAGCGGGTGGGGGCGTGGCCAAACTCTCCACTCTTTCCTTTTCAGCTGTGCCCTGTGCGCTCTGACCCACTTCTGTGTTTTTGCGCGGAAGGAGAGATGAGAAGCGTTCCATTGAAAAATAAACACATTTCCACAGAAAATAAAATTAAACCACTGCTGTTTCAGATGTCCACAGGCTCAGATAAAGGACTTCCGAGCCTAAAAACACTCGCAAGTTCCTCCAGGCAAATAAAAAACGCATTTCGCATTGCGTAGCTCCTCCGCAGTCCAAACTCTCTGGGCGTGATTTACAGAGACGCTGAGTAGAGACAGACGGGGGTGGAACTGCATTTGCATTTCTTTTTTCGAGCTGACATCAATAAGTTTCCTTGTTCAAAATCGCCCGTTTGAGCTCTGATTTTTTCTAACGCAGAAAAGGATCGCAAATGCTCAGTTTAGACATTTCGCAACTTTTAACCATGAGGGGGGGGGCCTAAACAGGGTAGGGGAGCTCACATTAAAGTTCAAAAACCTCAGAAAGTGAAAATTTCATGCCATGGGACCTTTAATGTCTAAACTGCTGACAACAAAAGTGAGTACACCCCTAAGTGAAAATGCCAAATTTGGCCCAATTAGCCATTTCCCCTCCCCGGTGTCATGTGACTTGTTAGTGTTACAGGGTCTCAGGTGTAAGTGGAGCAGTTGGTGTTATCGCTCTCACACTCTCTCAAACTGGTCACTGGAAGAACTCTCCGAGGATCTGAAAAAAAGAATTGTTGCTCTACATAAAGATGGTCTAGGCCAGGCATGGGGAAACTACGGCCCGGGGGCCATATGCGGCCCGTTAAGCTTCTTAATCCGGCCCGCCGAACTTGAAGAAATTATATTAATAAACCTTGTTAATGTTTTAATGTTTTAATTTCCCTGCAATTCTGGTGCTTTCCAACAGCTGGCGCACTACATACAGTACATTGACCTTTGTTGAGGTGCGGCGTTTTGCTCCACGTTTACTCAGAACTTTCAGTACTTTAAAATTATTAGTAATAAAAAAAGCTGTATTTTATTAATAAAAGTTTCTGTGTTTTAAGAGTAATTTCAATAAAAAGCTAAATACTGTGGAACTTGAAAGATGGACATTTTGTTATAATGTTTTTGTTAATTTTTAATTGAAATAAAGCACATGTTTTCTGCATATCCCATGTTATTTATAGTTTGTTTTTTTTACTTTTTATTTATGCTTTCTCAAAAACAGAGGCATAGAACAGCAAACTCTGTGGGGTTCTACAGAAAAAACAAACAAGCAAACAAAAAGGAAAAAAAACTATACATTTCTCTTGTTCTTATAGTCTATCCATTTAGACCAACTTTTCTCAAATTTGCCGCCTTCAACCTTAGATAATGAGTCATTCTTTCCATCAAATAAATTTCCTCAATTATTTCAATCCACTGTTTCCGTTCCAATGAGTCACTTTTTGCCAGTTCCTAGTTACAACTTTCTGACTGGCCATCAGCATGATTTTAAACAAATAAAGGTCTTTGTATTTTTAGTGTTTTTACCAAAACACTAAATCCAGCTGCTCCTGGTCCGGCCCTTCTGTCAAATTTTAGAGCCCTTTGTGGCCCACGAGTAAAAAGTTTGCCCACCACTGGTCTAGGCTGTAAGAAGATTCCAACATGATGACGACTCCAAACACACCTCCAAGCCGACCAGTGCCTTGCTAAAGAAGCTGAGGGTAAAAGTGATGGAGTGGCCAAGCATGTCACCAGACCAGAGAAGTTAGAGGAGAGCAAGGTCTCTAACATCCACCAGCTCTGTGGCCACACAAAATACTGATACTTTAGGCCCAATTTGAGCATTTTCACTTAGGGGTGTACTCACTTTTGTTGCCATCAGTTTAGACATTAATGGCTGTGTGTCGAGTTATTTTGAGGGGACAGTAAATTTACACTATTAAACAAGCTGTACACAGACTACTTTACATTGTATCAAAGTGTCATTGTCCTATGAAAAGATATAATTAAATGTTTGCAGAAGTGTGAGGGGTATATTTACATAGATCAGAAAATCTTTAAGGCTTATTCGTTTTTATGGATACTATTTTACAGTAGATTTTCACTCTTTTTACAGTTTTGATAGGGTAAAGGTGATGGTAAGTAGGGTAAGTGTGTTCCGGTATAGAAGGAACAGATTTCTTGGTGCATTGGGAGAGTGTGTGTGAAGTGCAGGGTGGTGGAAGAGATCTGAAGAGGCACTCTGATGTTTCAAAGTGGCTAAAGCACCTAACTTGATTAACTGTAGTCTTTGTAAGCTACCCGGACTTCACAGTAGCTCAGTGCCACTAAGCCTGTGAGTCAGTCAGGGCCCGATTCACATGCATAATCTGCACATACCTATGCAGCCAGCACGGGGAGGGTTGTGAAGAGAGAGAGGGGCTTTATTTGAGATATTACATGGTGAAAAGCAGCGTACAATAGCAAATATGCATTGAATTCTATAGTAACAATGGGATATGGGACGATGATAGGAGAGAACACCAATGTGCAAAGCAAATACAAAAAACAGACCTTAAATCTAACAGTTTAAAATACACTTTCAGTAAGATACTATTAACAATTGTGTCCACAGTAAGAGTGCATATTTTCCAAGGTACAGTTTATGCTATACTGCCGAAAATTCAGTGCTAAGCAATAGCATCTCTACGGAGACAAGCAGAAAAGTAACTTCCACTTTACAGCAAGAAGGTTCTGGGTTCGATCCCCGGGTCGCCGGGACCTTTCTGTGTGTGTTCTGTGTGGAGTTTGCATGCATGGTCTGGGTTCGATCCCCGGGTCGCCCGAGCCTTTCTGTATGGAGTTTGCATGTTCTCCCCGTGTCTGGATGGGTTTCCTCCGGGTACTCCGGTTTCCCCCATCAACTCAAAACATGCTCCAGGTAAAATCCTCCAGCTGAGGTCCTGACCAAGCCGAGCAATAAGATCATGGAGATGGTCCCCGGGCGCCTGAAAGATGAGCTGCCCACTGCTCCTGAAGGATGGGTCAAATGCAGAGAAATAATTTCCCTACGGGGATGAATAAAGTCTGTCGTCTTCTTCTTCTTCTTCTTCTAAGTTGGTTACAACGATGCTGGTGTGAATGTCTTGTTAATCTAAAATATACAGGCCAATCCTCCAGCTAGGTACTCCTGATCATGAAGCTGGCTCAGTGTCTGGAGATGGCTGAGATGGTTTGTGTTTTTTTTGCTGTAGAAATCGTTTGATTGGCTGAGGATGGAGCCAACGACATCTACAGATGCAGCAGTGTCTGATGAGTAGAGTGTGACAAAAAACTCTAAAAAATCTCTAAATCTCTAATCTCTAAACTGACATGTCTCTGCAACATCACGGGGCAGTCATAGACAGTACCTCTGGACTGGCAGACCAGGGTGGTGGTCCCTCTGTTTAAGAAGGGGGACCTTCTTAGGGGTGGTTGAAGAGTCTTTGCCTCAAGTGGAGGAGTTCAAGTATCTTCGGGGTCTTCGGGGTCTTCACGAGTGAGGGGAGGATGGAACGTGAGATTGAAAGAACCAAATCAAACAAATGTACTTCTGTGCTTTTCCCTCCTCTGGATTTAATAGCGATTTAAGTTAGATTTTTCATCTTGTTCCTCTGTTCTGACTTTTCGGTCAGTCAACATGAAATATATGTTTTAATGCTCTGATCATTGTTTCCAATCACTTTCAGTGAGAACCATCCCAGATTGAAGTGTATGTTGAAACTGTTAAATGTTTTGCTTTCCAAATTTAAAACTTGTACTAACCTTTGTAAGAATGCTGTCCCTCCTCCTCAAACTCTCTTGTCAGTATACATTACACTTTGGGTGAATGGAAGTGACTCCTTTTAGACGAAAACTAATTTTAATCCGTCCATCTACGTCTGGCGCGAACCTGCAGTACACGACTCAGCTGTGGTTCAGGCGGCTGACGAAACCCTCTCTCTGATGTAGTCACAGACACACTGTACTTAGACTCTCTCCAAATCCACATCACAGCAGACGTGTGATCCCGGCTCTACTCACAAAACGCCGCACCACATTTTAGTCTTTTCATCCGTCATCCTATTTGTGGTGTTTTCGACTGGTCCATCTGCGTTTCTCCTACCATCCCACTTCATCTTGGTATAGTGTTTTTTTGCGAGGCTTCAGAGTGGACGGGCAGCTTGTGATGTCTATATCAGTCCTGTTTTTTTTTGTTTTTTTCCTTGCTGTTTTTCTGTCTGTCAGTCTGGGGGCTTCCTGTTTGTAGCAGCTGGCTTTGAATGACTCACAGGAACAGAAAGAGGAACAGGCTGCGTATAGGTTTGCAAAAGTGCGTGTGAGTGTTTGTGGAGGCTGTGTTGGAGTTCACTTGGATGTATAATGATGCTAGTGCTACGCCATATGTCATGACGATTTTTTTATGTGCAGTATTATGTAACAAATTCAGTATATATACACACCAGTCAGTCAGTTTGGACGCGCTTTCTCATTCACTCATGTATTTTGTTTTGTTCAGTATTTTTGGTCACTCATTTCAGAAAGTCAAATCCGTATATTCTATATCTGGGCCTCAGTTACACTTGATGTACTAATTCTTCCCAAAGGAGGCCCAATCAGACTGAGAGACCAAGACTGATATTTCTGTTTAAAATATTTTTTATTGCTCTTAAAGGGATAGTTTGGGTTTTTTGATGTGAATCTGTATGGCACCGCCTTCAGCAGTGTCGTGCATTAACATTGACTTATCGCTTAACATTGACCTACTTTCGTCAGCTCCAGAACCGGGCAGAAACTCGGTTTAGAGGACACTGTCAGTGTTAAAGATCCCATGACATGGTACTTCTTGATGCTTTTATATGGCTCCTTAATGGTTCCCTAATACTGTAAATGAATCCTTCTTCAAAATCAACACTCAGTGCATGAGAAAGAGAGATAAGATGAGAAAGAGTAATTTTTCTCTCTCTGAACACTCCATAATGGGCGTTGTTGCTTGAATGCAAATGAGGAGAAAAGAGCTGGCCTATAGTAGAGGGTGGGGGCGTGGCCAAACTCTCCGCTCTGAGCTCTCAGCTGATCCATTTCCGTCTTTTTGCACGGGGGGAGAGATTTGAAGCATTCCATTGAAAAATAAACACATTTCCACAGAAAATAAAATTAAACCACTGCTGTTCAAAGGTCCAGAGGCTCAGATAAAGGACTTCCGAGCCTAGAAACACTCGGACGTGCCTCCAGGCAAATAAAAAAACGCATTTCGCATTGCCTAGCGCATTCGCAGTCCAAACTCTCTGGGCGTGATTTACAGAGACGCTGAGTACAGACAGACGGGGGTGGAACTGCATTTGTATTTCTTTTTTCGATCTGACGTCAATAAGGTGCCTTGTTCAAAATCGCCCGTTTGAGCTCCGATTTTTTGTAACGCAGAAAAGGATCGCAAATGCTCAGTTTAGACATTTCACAACTTTTAACCATAGGGGGGCCCTAAACAGGGTAGGGGAGCTCACATTAACGTTCAAAAACCTCAGAAAGTGAAAATTTCATGCCATGGGACCTTTAATGCACACCACTGCTGAAAGGGATGCCATACAGATTCACATCAAAAAACCCGAACTATCCCTTTAATATTCTAATTTTCTGAGGCACTGAATTTTGGCTTTTCATTATCTGTAAGACAAAATCATCAAACTATCAAGAAAGGCTTGAAAGCTTTACCCTTTGTCATGAGTTTATATAATATGTGACGCACCACGGACTTTTAGTACTCATGTCGGCATTACACATTCTTAGAAAATGCGATTTTTTATTTATTTATTTTTTTTTCAATTTGTGATTTTCGTTTTTTTTGCAGAATGTGCTAGTTGAGATCATGAAGAAGCCTCTCCATGTTTCAGATAACAGCATTAGACTTAGACTTAGACAAACTTTATTGATCCACAAGGGAAATTGCCTTGGGTACGGTAGCTCACTCATCAAATATAATATACAATATAAAACAGAAGGTAAAAGAAGAAGAAAAATAGATGGAATAGCAACCAAGAGCAATAGACCTGTGTCAGATGAGACACAATTATATACATAAGATAATGGTAATAGATATATATGTACAATCAGATTTAAGTAGAAAAGTAGTAGTCATTAGTGACGTTAAAAACATAAATTTTTCATTTCAAATTGGCTCGTTTTTCCAGAAAGAAACGGGGCGTGTATAAATCAACATATTTTCCCAAGCTTGCGCGCCCGCCAATCCCGTTGCGAGGAGCGCCGAAGGGGGATTCCCCTGTACGCCAATCAGCTGTGAATAGAGCTGGGCGATAAAATATCTGATTTAAAAAAAAAAAAAATCAGATTTCCGATTTTAATCGATTTTTCTCTGCCCTACTCAAAAACAAATAACAGATGACAGACAAATGTCTCAAAATAATGCATTCGTTCTTACTTTCTTTTACATTACACCTTGCATCAATTAAGCTGTTATTGTTTTAAAAATATATCACTTGAAGACCCTTACCTACAGCATTGTGCAGTCTGTATACAGCTGTGGCAACTTCAGAAAAATATTTGTGGCTTGGTAGCACATACTTCAGGTCTAAAACTTTCACCATGTTAATGAATCTGGGCTTTTCCACAGTATATGGGTTTGACTTTTTGAAATGAGTGATCCGAGATGGTTTCTTGAACAATATATAATCTAAAACCTGCTTTGAGTTGTTTCAGAGTTTTTGTTTCTACTCATACTTGCGATTCCTTCTATGATGTGCGAGTCTTGCTTCGGGCGCAAAAGGTTGTGTTCAATTCCCGAACGAGCCCCCGTTTGTCACGAAGTGGCTCAAGGTGCGGACAAAATGGAGTCTAAAAAAAAGAGTGGATCTGGAGCTGTGGTTGGAGCGTTTCAAGTGTGGATGCAGGTTTTTCACGCTGTTTTCACGCTTCTGTTGTCCAATTCTAAAAGTGAATAAAATGCAACATGAATACAGTTAATGCCATAATGTGGAACATTCTAAACAAAACAATAACATCGTGATGGAGACGAGCAGAAGGCCACATAGAGTACGTTTCAGTTTTGCCAACTCTACAAGACACTTTACTGCTTACAAGAACACAGTCTATATTTTTAGGACTCTCAACTTGCTTTTACGCATATTTCCACATTATCAGTTTCAGCACACAGGTGGCTCTCCCAGTGACCCATTTCGATTGGCCCATTCGTCGTACAAGTCTTTATTAAGCTCATTAGTTTTGGGTCATCCGTAACACTGCTGCTCCACTTGCCCCCATCTCGAATCAGTTTTTCTTTTTTCATTCCAGGTCTTGAGGCACAGCCAGGTTTTTCTTGGCCTTTTGATTGAGGCCAGGTCCTCGCGGCACACTTCAGATTCGATCATAAACCAGGAGAGATGAGCGCCAGTGCCACAAAGAGACTCTGTAGAGATGGTGGTAGGATGTGGAGAGGGATGAGGGGAGGGGGTTGTTTAGTCAATGATGAAGGCTATGTGGAGAAATGTATTCAGTCAAATGCAGCAATATACCTCATACTGGAGTCACGAAAGAGGGAGATGAAAGCCAAAATGCAACAAAGCGGTTCACCAAAATGACAAAAATGACTTCCAAATGAGATGGCTTCAAATGTCTGGAACATTAAAGCCGTATTATGCAACTTTGCTGGTGGAGGCCGCGACATTTGCAATGTTATTATTTGCCTGGAATGTTCCACAGTTTGGCATTCAACTTATCTATTTCCACAGAGACAAACACATGAGGCCAGCAAGCCAAGTTACAGGTCAAATTTGAGTTTTTTTTTTTTAAGTTTTCATAGAATTTTGGAGAAATAAAGTCATCTGTCTGGATGTCCACCCCCTGTCTCTGGAAATCACGCCCAGAGAGTTTGGACCGCGAAGGAGCTACGCAATGCGAAATGCGTTTTTTTATTTGCCTGGAGGCACATGCGAGTGTTTCTAGGCTCGGAAGTCCTTTACCCGACTCTCTGGACCTCTGAAACAGCAGTGGTTTAATTTTATTTTGTGTGAAATTGTGTTTTTTTCATTGAAATTCCTCTCCTTTCTTCCTCCGCGCTTAAAACACGGAAGTGGGAGACAGCGCACAGCACACCTAACCAGCGGGCGCATTTGGCCCCCCCCACCCGCTCCTCTAACCTATCTGTGTCCTTCTCATTTGCATTCAAGCAACAAGGCCCAGAATGAGTTGTTCAGAGAGAGATATTCTGACTCTGACTGTGTACATGTGTCTTTCTCATGCACTGAGTGTTGATTTTGAAGAAGGATTCGTTTACAGTATTAGGGAACCATTAAGGCACCATATAAAAGCATCAAGAAGTACCATGTCATGGGACCTTTAATGCCAGAGTGTGGCACATTCCAAAGCAAATCTGTGCAGTTTCTATGAAGGTAAGCAGATAGCAGACGCTCCACCTAAAAGTTACACAGGGCACCTTTACAGTGGAACAAAGCTTTGCATCTTTTTTTTTTTTTTTTACTTGTGTATGGTGTTTGAGTAGCATTATCTACTCTTCCTGTGGCAATTGATGTGCAAACTTGGTAAATTTGCCGGTTTGTGGTTGAAAACACCTAAATCACTTAAACACCTAAAGTTTGTGCTGTCTTCAATGGTCACTGCAATTTCGAGTAGTTGGTGATATCACAAAAGACTGCGTTAATAAAACCAGTTGTTTTAAGATTACAAACCCCAGGCTGCAGGGACAGAGTTTCAAGTCTACTTATACAGTGATTCCACCTCCTCTTTCACGCTACTGCCCAGCTTCTCAGCTCTAGTTAAAATGTGGTTTTACGCGGAGTTTAGGTGTTTAGTCTCACTTTAAAACATAATGATTTAAAGCTACCATCTGTAATTAGATTGGCTGTTGCATTCTCACATAACACCACTAGATGCTAACTATATTACTGCAGCCAGAACAAGACCAGAGAGCATATGTGGGGAAAAGAAAATGCTCCATAGAGAATGGTCTATGGTTTGGTATGGTTTTAACTTTTAACTCAAACTATACTGTGGAACCTTCTCCCTGTAGATACACAAGTCTTATTTCTTCTAGATTACAGCAAAAGGAACAACAAGTGAGAGGTTTATAGAGATGCAAGTCTACGGAGAATAAGGATACATGCTTTTCAACTAAATAAACAACCATACTGTTACCAAAAAGTGACACAATATGGCTTTAAATATTAAAAACTATGCTCTTATTAGGGGTGTGCAAAATAATCGTCATGACAATGCATCGCGATACTAACTTTCACAATACAGGGGTCCTCGGGTTACGACGGTCTCGACTTACGACGTTTCGTGGTTACGAACGCGCCCCCATTAAAAAATAATAATAATATTACGCGTCATTCCGTCTTACGCGATTTAGCGTGGTAAGCGACGTAAACAAGCGCGAATGGCGCGCGGCGGAAGAATACGCTTTGTTGTGGTTGTAGGGAGAAGAAGACAGCCTCGTGTGCGTGCCCAATGTGAGCAGAAGTACCTGATGTGGGCTCTGATCTGCTCCTATGAAAGCGGCAGTGATAACCAAGCAGCGTAGTGGTCTAATTATTGAGATGGAAAGGTTATTGGTGCTTTGGTTGGAAGATCAAAGGCAAAATCCGACTTACGTTACGACGCGTCTTAACCCGTCTTAACCCGTCTTAACCCAAAAACATACCGAACGTCGTAACCCGAGGACCCCCTGTATACTGCATCGATTCTTGATGCCAAAAATCGATTATTATTAGTTAATAATTTATTAAGTATTAATAAATAAATAAATACATTTTTTTTTTTTTTTTTTTTTTATAAATCCTATGCACTTTGTTCTTTGTGAAAGGGTATTGTTTGTTATGATGGGAGCTACCTCCAAAATGGCAAACGTTTGAACATCATTTTTTGTTTTAGAAAAAAATCCTATGCACTTTTTTTGTTATTGGTTTGGTTTATTTGTTTTTGTTATTCAATAAATTCAGTTATGAATTGAGTTGCTCAGAGTTCTGTATCAATTGAAGACACTACCCAGATACACAGCCACTGATATTTAAGTTATCCTCTTTTTTTGGTACATTTTCACTGAAGTATGTTGAATATATTGCAATGCATCGCAATAATTCAAGTATCGTGATGCATCGTGAGAGTATCGCATTGTGGCATATGAATCGTGATTCGAATTGAATCGTGACTTCTTTCCCAATACCCACCCCTAGCTCTTATGTGAGCAGGTTTCACGCAAGATGATAGCTTTAAAGGTGTATTATGTAACTTTTTTGATGAAGGGTTTACCACCTGCTCAACTCCATGGAGATGTTATTGCTTTTCATGGACTGTCCCACTGTATGCCATTAAACTCATCTTTGTCTATGGAGACAAGCATTTAACACCATCAGGCACCATCAAGTTACAGGTCAGATCTGTGGAAAGGCAAGCACGCTTACAGTAAAGGACGATGAAAACACCTGTAGTTGAATAATAAACGGAATGTGGAACATTTCTGGCATGGCAAATAGTATTTCCATGGAGACAAGAAGAAAATTGATGTAGTTCCCCTTTAAGTAGCCTGTCCATAGAAATAATTGAGGGCATTTAAAGTATAAATGCAAAAAAATATGTGTCAAAGCAGTTGTATAGTCTGACGCTGACACACTGGACACAGTGACTAAAATGAAAAATGAACTCCACGTGTCCAGGAAACATTGTCCTCTGTGTTGGTTATTCTCAGGGTATAACCATGGGTTCATTTATTCTGTTTTACTGAAAAACAGGAGCACATGAGAAAAGAAGCACAAACCTTAGGCAAAGTCAAAGTCTGACTTTATAAATAATTCAAACAAATAGGACCAAAAAATAAAAGTTTCTTCATATTTCTACATATAACCCGTGCTTCTCAATTCATCTCAAGTATGTTTTGATTTTTGGTCATTCATTTTTGTTTTTCAGTTTTTGGTTAAAGGCCTATATTACACAAAATTGACTCTTGTGAGCTTTAAGCCGTGTTATACTCCTCAAAAACATACCTGGAGTTGTTTGTTTCATTCACACATGTTTGAGTGACCCTTTATTATTAGTCTGTCTATAGCCACAAAGCTCAAAATGGTCTGTTCCACCTTGTGATGTCATGAAGCGGTAGTTTTCACATTAACTACCTTTTACCTTTTGTCCAGTATTCTAGTATGGAGTTTCAAAACACAGTGGAGCACTTCCTGGCATCCCGAGAGATGAACACAGCCTAAATGTGCAGAGTTTGTGTGTTAAACATGTGTGAATGAAACAAAACACGACTCGAGGTGTGATTGTGATGAGGAAACAACATTATAACATGGCTTAAAGCTCACAAGAGTCCCTTTTGCGTAACACAGGACCTTTAAAATGTACTTAAATAAAGCACAGATACCTAATATTTTTACTTAAAGGAAAATTAACGTTTTTTTTACAATCTGAGCCTTCTTTCGGCAATAAAACAAGTAGTTTTACTCACCCATAGTAGTTTGGTGTCAGTTGGAGCAGTATCGCAGAACTTATGTTGAGCCGTTCTGTTCTACTAATGATCCCGTATCCGTTAGCGTGAGTGCTCGGGGCATTACTTTGCGGTGTCCAAATAACACAAACTTTAGCACTTTTCAAATCACAGAAGATCGCTGTGTCAGGGTAGACTTTTAGTGGATTCCAAAACGGCCCGAAACCCGATATCCAGCTATAGTTTCATTTGATGACGTCATCAGAGAGGACAGTGCGCATGCGTGAACTCAGCTGTTTTGTAAACACCGCTAGTCCGAAAGAAGCTAACACCGCTCTGAACTTTACTTTTCTGTTGCGATATCGGGTTTCAGGCCGTTTTGGAATCTACTAAAAGTCTACCCTGACACAGCGATCTTCTGTGATTTGAAAAGTGCTAAAGTTTGTGTTATTTGGACACCGCAAATCAGTGCCCCGAGCACTCACGCTAACGGATACGGGATCATTGGTAGAACAGAACGGCTTAACATAAGTTCTGCGATACTGCTCCAATTGACAGCAAACTGCTATGGGTGAGTAAAACTACTTGTTTTATTGCCGAAAGAAGGCTCAGATTGTAAAAAAAATGTTAATTTTCCTTTAAAAGTACACTGTGTAACTTTCTGGTTTGGGGTTCGCCACTTGCTTGTTTCTATGGTGATGTCATCACTCTGCCTGGAATGTTTCACAGTATGACATCAACAGCTCTGCCTTTTATTTATTCATTTACAGGTGGTTTTAAGCTCGAGAATACGTAGAAAAAAATGGGGTGAGCGGGGATGCCCCTCCACAGATCTGACCTGTAATTTGGTCTGTTTTTGTCTCCGTGAAAGTAGGAAAATGTAATACCATACTGTGAAACATTCCAGACAAAGCAATAACATCTCCACAGCGAAAAGCATTTGACAGACCCTCCATCAGAAAAGTTACACAATGCACCTTTAAGGACAGTACTACTTTTACTTCATTACATTCCACCAACGACAGTAGCACAGTCTGGTTTAGTTAGTATGCTAAGTGTACACAGCCACACAATGCCAACCTGATTAGCTGAGAATTAATTGAGTTTCCTCACACTTGGCATTAATTGGCTCTTTTGTAGCGTCCATTTCAGAATTGTGGTTGCTCTAAACAAGTGGGAGCTGCTGAATGTGAAATCTGCGGTGGACTTGTGGGGAGTGTGACAGACTTTATGTGGTTAACATTTTCATGACCTTAAAATTAACAAAGATGAACTGTACTTGGACAAACTACTACAAATTAATTGGAGTTGGGCTGTCTGCAAATGTGTTTTTTAAATGATCGAGTGCAATATTTTTGCTGTCATATATCATAATGAACTAATAGTTTAATAAGAACTCAGGGAGAGTAACTACAGTGGTCCCTCGTTTATCGCGGGGGTTAGGTTCCAGAAATAACCCGTAATGAGTGAAATCCGCGAAGTAGGACAACTTTATATTTTACAATTATAATACATGTTTTAAGGCTGTAAACGCCTTAAAACACTGGAATTAACGTTTTCTCACATTTCTCTCTCGCTTAAACACTCAAACTTTCGTAGATTTTCAACAAAATGTATTAATCCAACGCTCATCCAACGGCACTGCCACGTCCCGGGACGCGACGCGCACCAACCCCTTGGAGAAGTGCACATGGTCAAATCCGTGACAGAGCAGCACGACCGGCGCAAGGCCGGGGCTGCGAGCACGAGATCGAACCGCGGCACCAGGACCATGCCTCCCTCTCAGGACCGCGTCCTCGCAGCCCGAGCCACAAACCGAACACGCACAAACGAACGCAAGAGCCGCACAAAACCAGCGAAGAGCCGCACGGGGCGATTTAATCCTGGTTTAGATCTGGTCTAGTCCCGGTTTAGTCCAGGTCTAGACCTGGTCCAGTCTAGAGGTAAGATCTTAAGCCCGAGCCCGAGCCCGAATGTCAAAATGTCAATCATTGCTTCGGGTCGGGTCGGGTCGGGCTTCTCTCTCGCTGACTTTTAAAAAAATAAATATCTGTTTATAAAAATGTATACTAAAACGATGTGTGGATACTAAACTAAGGAATACTTGTTTTAAAATAAATAATTTGGATAAAACAGAGAAGGCGCTGTAATGTAATTGCTATTTAACTATTAAACAGGAGCCGCAGAGCCAGAGCTCTGTGCACGTGAACCCCCCCTCTTAATAATCTTCCCCTCCGCTCCGCGCTCTCTGCTTCTCTCTCTTAAAGTGCCGCGCTAGATTCTTAAGGACGTACTGCTGCTGTGGTTTATGGCCCAATTTTCAACCCATCAAAATGACGGACGGCCTTAAATTTTTCCCGTCAACTCTTTAAAAAATCCGTCAATGATGGAAAATTGTCGGTTAATGTACCCTCTGCAGAAACAAATATAAAAGATGTAAATGTTTATACAGTCTTGTTTAACTTAGATTTTGTTACAAAAGACAGGCTTTAATTTGTTATCATAAATCACCCCTCCTCCTCCCGAGTCCTCACAAATAAAATATGAAATTTCGGGTTT